>PITA01010427.1:0-71876 GCA_004023965.1 Spilogale gracilis
ATTTTTTAAGGAATCTCCACACTGTTTTCCAAAGCGGCTGCACCAATTTACATTCCCACTAACAGTGTAAGAGGGTTCCCCTTTTTCCGCAGCCTCTCCAACACTTGTTGTTTTCTGTCTTGTTAATTTTATTTATTTATTTGACAGAGAGAGAAATCATAAGCAGGCAAAGAGGCAGGCAGAGAGAGAGGAGGAAGCAGGCTCCCTGCTGAGCAGAGAGCCTGATGCGGGCCTTGATCCCAGGACCCTGAGATCATGACCTGAGCCGAAGGCAGAGGCTTTAACCCACTGAGCCACCCAGGCACCCATAATTTATTATTTTTATTAAAAATACATTATGGAACATCTGAGAAACAGTGGATCAAGATCACCTATAATATCAATATCTTAATCATGAAAGTCAGTGAAACAAACTTATTAATAATATCCCTGAAGTCAGAACAACCTGGGTTTGATTCCAAATCTACTATAAGCTGTGTGATTTAAGGGTACTATTTAATGTACAGCTTTGAATGTAAAAAAAATGAGTAAATATATATGGTGTACATTTATTCACCCCCTGGAATGTACTAAACTCAAAATAAATACAGTGTACTACTATTAAAATCATTTTTCCTAGCAATATAAGTAAAATCACATCCCTTTTCTATATTTTATTTATTTAAGTTTTTATTTAAATTCCAGTTAGTTAACATACAGTGTAATATTAGTTTTAGCTGTACAAATATAGCGATTCAGCACTACAACACAGTGCTTATCACAATAAGTGCACTCCATGGTCCCCTTCACCTATCGAGCCCATCCCTCCACCCACCTCCCCTCTAGTAACCATCGCTTTGTTCTCTATAATTAAGAGTCTGTTTCTTTGTTTTCCTTTCTCTCTCTTTTTTCCCCTTCACTCATTTGTTTGTTTCTTAAATTCTACATTTGAGTGGAATCATATGGTCTCTTCTATATTTTAAAAATGTAAATCTACTAGTTATATTTTTTTCATTTAAATACAATTTTTCATTTTTATATGTAAATCATGCATAATTTTATATTATTTACTTTTATTAATACATTTTGCTTTTTATTAATACATTTTTCATTCTATATGTGAAAAATAATTCCTGAGTAAGTATTATTTTCTGATATAGTGTAGAAGTTAGAAATAAATCAGTGAACCAAATAATGTCTCCATACTCATGAGACTGACAATCAGATATGGAAGGCAGGCCTAGATATGAAATTCCTACAAACAACTATGCTGGCAGGGGCCCTCAAGGAGAGTCACAAGGTGGGGTGAACGATTCTAGTCCTAATGTGGTGTTTCCCCTGTGGTTATGGTAAAGTGAGAGCTGCCAGAAGAATAAGTTAAAATTATCTAGGTTAAAAATGACAAAACAGAAGAGGAACTAAGATGATGACTTAGGAGGAGGACCATAGGCTCATCTTGTTCCTCGAATACACCTAGTTAACTATCACATCATTCTGAATACTCAAGAAATCAGCCCGAGGACTGACAGAACGAACTGCACAACTAAAAGGAAAGAAGAGGCCACATCAAGGAATGTAGGAGGTACAGGAAGATGGTATGAGGAAGAAGCAGATCATAGATGCTTCAGAGGAGAGGGAGCTCTGGTCCTGGAGAAGGGTGAGAGAGAGGAGCACATGGGCATGCACAAGGAGAACACTTACCCACCACCATCAGCTGGGAAAATGGGAAGGGCTGACTTTTGTGAGTTCCTGCAACCAGCTACGCTTAAATACTAGTTTTAATAATTAATTAACTAATTATTCAGAAGATTTCATTTAAGAGAAAGTTCACAATCAGGGGTAATGGGGGGCATAGGAAGAAGGAGAACTGGCTCTCTGCTGATCAGGGACCCCTATGTGGGGCTCAATACCAGGACCCTGAGATCATGACCTGAGCCAAAGGCAGATGCTTAATCAACTGAGCCGCCGAGGTGCCCCTAAAGACTAGTTTTAAGGTCAGTGGCCTTAACCAGTATAGAGCCTGAGGCCTTCTGCCCTTCTCCTGAAGGAAAGGTAGATAAAGAACCTGAGGGATGAAAACAGAGATCTGAAGAATGCCTAGGGCACACAGGGGAAAAATAATTCACACTTCTTCAAGTGCAGTCTCTGAGAGGTAGCATTCAGGAAGCACCTCTCTTGGTACCAGGGAGCCCGCTATTGGGTACCATTTCTGTCCCCTCAGCATAAACACAGAGCCACCTTCCGTAAGCAGTGTGGCACCAAGAGTAGCTGCTTAACTTATTTACATCATGTCCCACACCCCAGCACTCTGCTGGTACTGCCTGTCTTGGCCAACTTTGCCTCAGTCCCAGTGTGGTGGGCTCCTTCCCCGGAACATTAACAGAAACCGCTGCCCATACCATGTCTCCTGACTGAAGAGTTCTGCATGTTTTTAGTCCTAGTAGAAATAACATCAGGTTTGATTTAGCAAGCAGACCAGAGTTCACCTAGTAAAAGCTTGCCACATTGTGGCCAAGGACCAAACACTGCCCACTGCAGACAAGCAGACCTCTGCAGATGACGACTGGAGGAATAGAGCAACCAAAACACAACAGCAAAGTGCACACAGAAAATATACCAGACATACTCCCTGAAGCACTAGACCCTGGACATTATATGACTTCTTCTTCATAAAGCCATTACTCTCAGGAGCAGGAAACATAACAAGTTCTCTAATGCACAGAAGAAGACAGAGACTTAGATGAAATGCTAAGACAGAAGAATTCATCCCAAATGAAAAATAATAATAATAATAATAAGGTCATAGACAAAGATCTAAACAAAACAGATTTAAGTAATAGGCCTGATGGAGAATTTAAAGCAACAATCATAAGATTACTTTCTGGGCTGGAGAAAATAATGGGGGACTTCAGGGAGGCTATTACTGAAGAGATAAAAGAGTTAAAAAACAGAAATGAAAAATACAGTAAATGAGATTCTAAACAGGATGCAGTGAACACAAGGATTGAATAAGCAGAGGAATGAGTAGGTGATAAGGAAGATAAACTAATGGAAAATAATGTAGTTGAACAAAATAGAAAAAGAAGAATTATGGAACATGAGAATAAGCTAAAGGAACTCAGTGGCTCCATCAAATACATTTGTATTATAGGTGTCCGTGCAGAAGAAGAGAGAGAAAAGGTGGCAGAAAATTTATGTGCAGAAATAATAGCTAAAACTTTCCTAATCTGGGGAAGGAAATACATACAAATTCAGAAGGCACAGAAAACTCCAGTCAAAATCAACAAAAGCATGTCAACACCAAGACATTTTATAATTAATTGGCAAAATGTGATAAAGAAAAATCCTACCAGCAATAAGACAACATATATCCCTAATTCACAAGGGAAAACCTGTAAGTCTATCTGCATATCTCTCAACAGAAACTTAGCAGGCCAGAAAGGAGTGGCATGGTATATTTATTGTGCTGAATGGGAAAAATCTGCAGCCAAAAATACTCTATCCAGCAAGTTCATCATTCAGAATAGAAGGAGAGATAAGGAGTTTCCCAGACAAACTAAAATTAAGAAGTTTGTGACCAGTAAACCAGCCCTGCAAGAAATAGTAAAGGGGTCTCTTTGAATGGGAAGGAAAGACCAAAAGTGACAAAGACAAGAAAGAATGAGAGAAAATATGCATAAACAGTGACAATACAAGTAAAATGGCAATAAATACATATCTATCAATAATTACTCTATAAGCAAGTTGACATATCTATCAATAATTACTCTACAAGCAATTACTCTATAAATTCTCCAGTCAAAAGACATAGATATCAGAATGGGTGAAAAACCAGACCCATCTATATGCTGCCTACAGGAGGTTCATTTTCAACCTAAAGAAACCTGCAGGTTGAAAGTGAGGGGACGGAGGATAATTTATCATGAAAATGGGCATCAGAAGAAAGCCAAAATAGCAATACTTAGTTAGACAAGGTACATTTTAAACCATAGACTGTAATAAGAAATGGAGAAGGGCACTATATCATCCTAAAGGGGACAATCCAACAAGAAGATCTAATAATTGTAAATACTTATGCAAACAGCATAGGAGCACCCAATAAAACAATAAAAAACATAAAGGAACTCATTAATAATAACTAAATAATTGTAGGGGACTTTAAAACCCCACTTAGATCAAGGGAGAGATCACCTAAACAGAAAATCAACAAGGAAATACCTAGGAATACGATACCTAGGAATAAACCTAACCAAAGAGGTGAAAAATCTGTACTCTGAAAACTTAACACACTGATAAAAGAAACCAAATAGGAGACAAAGAAATGGAAAAACAATCCATGCTCACGGATTGGAAGAACAAATACTCTTAAAATGTCTGTGTTATCCAAAGCAATCTATATATTTAATGCAATACATATGAATATACCAACAGCATTTTTCACTGAGCTAGAACAAACAATCCAAAAATGTGTATGGAACCATAAGACTCTGAGTAGCCAAAGTAATTTTGAAAAGCAAAGCTAGAGACATCACAATTCTGTACTTCCAGGAAGATTACAAAACTCTAGTAGTCAAGGCACCATGGTACTGGTACAAAAACAGACAATTAAGTGAATGGAACAGAATAGAAAACCCATGAATGACCCCAAAACTATATTGTCAATTAATCTTTGACAAAACAGGAAAGGATATCCAATAGAGAAAAAAAAAAAAGACAGTTTTGTCAACAAATGGTGTTGGGGAAACTGGACAACAACATGCAAACGAATGAAACTTGACCACTTTCTTATGCCATACACAAAAATAAATTCAAAATGGATTAAAGACCTAAATGTGAGACAGGAAACCATCAAAATCACAGAGGAAAACACAGGAGGTAGTCTCAGACACTGGCCATAGCAGTTTCTTATTAGATATGTCTTTGAAGGAAAACAAAAGCAAAAATAAACTATTGGGATTTCATCAAAATAAAAAGCTTCTGAACAATGAAGGAAACAACAAAACTAAAGTGTCAGGGTGCCTGGGTGGCTCAGTCATTAAGCATCTGCGTTTGGCTCAGGTCATGATCCCAGGGTCCTGGGATCAAGCTGTATGTTGCTCTCCGTGATCAGTAGGGAGCTTGCTTCTCCCTCTCCTCCCTGCTTGTACTAGCATGTGCTCTCTGTTGCTGTCTTTGTCTCTCTCTCTATCTCTCTCGAATAGGTAAATAAAATCTTTTTTTTTAAAGATTTTATTTATTTATTTGACAGAGATCACAAGTAGGCAGAGAGGCAGGCAGAGAAAGAGGAGGAAGCAGGCTCCCTGCTGAGCAGAGAGCCTGATGCAGGCCTTGATTACAGTACCCTGAAATCATGACCTGCGCTAAAGGCAGAGGTATAACACTGAGCCACTCAGGCACCCTCAAATAGATAAATAAAATCTTAAAAATGAAAACAAAAACAAAAACAACTAAAAGGTGACCTTTAGAATGGGAGAAGATGTCTACAAATGTCATGTCTGATAAAGGGTTAGTATCGAAAGTATATAAAGAAGTTATAAAACTCAACACTCCAAAAACAAATAATACAGTTCAGAAATGGGCAGAAGACATGTATAGACATTTTCCTAAAGAATAAATACAGATGGACCAAAGACACATGAAAAGATTCTCAACATCATTCATCATCAGGGAAATACAAATTAAAACTACAATGAGGTATCACCTCACACCAGTAAGAATAGATAAAATTAACAATACATGAAACAGTAGTGTTGGAGAGGTTGTGGAGAAAGGAGAACCTTCATACACTGTTGAGAGTGAAAACTGTTTTAGCCACTCTTGAAAACAGTATGGCAGTTCCTCAGAAAGTTTAAAATAGAATTACCCTGTGATCTAGCAATTGCAGTAATAGGTATTTATTTACCCAAATGATGCAAAAATATAAATTTGAAGAGATACTTGCATCCTGATGTTTATAGCAACATTATCAAAAATAGCCAAATTATGGAAAGAACCCAAATGTCCACTGATTGATGAATGTGTAAGGAAGAGATGGTGTATATATACAATGGAATATGGCTTAGCCATAAGAAAGGATGAAATCTTGCTATTTGGCGCAACATGGATGGAGCTAAAGAATATTATGCTAAGTGAAGTAAGTCAGTCAGAGAAAGAAATACCATATGATTTTACTCATATGTGGAATTTAAAAACAAAACAAAGGAACATGAGGGAAACGAGAGAAAAACCCAATAAACAGACTCTTAACTATAGAGATCAAACTTATGTTTACCAGATGGGAAGTGGGTGTGGGGATTAAGGAGGGCACTTGCGATGAGCAGTAGGTGTTGTTTGTATGTATGTGTTGAATCACTAAATTCTATACCTGAAACTAAAAACAAACAAACAAACAACAAAAAAGACAGAGAGAGAGTGAGTGAGAGAGATATAAACTCAGCAAAAACCCTCGTGGCAGAGAATATGATGATTATATTTGTTTCTTTGTTTAAATCCAAAACAGAAAGAGAATGGAGCAATCATTTTATCAGATTTTTGTTTGAAAAAGTCTTTTGGCTACATGCGAAGAACAGAATTGTAGGAGTTAAGATGTTAAAAGCGCAGTTTGGGAAGCTGTTGTAATAGTCCAAATAAGAAGTGGTGTTTGTATGAGTATGTTAGTGGTTAACATGAAGGAAAAAGTGTGCAGATTTGAGAAATATTTAGTAGGTAACACTAACTGATGCAGTGGTAGAGTGAAAATGGGAGAACGTAATGGAGGAGATGAAAGAATGACACCAGATTTGTGTGAATTTATGGATGATGGTGCTGTTTTCTCACGCAGTACTCATAGTCATTAGTCAGATTTGTTTACTTTAATCAGGTTGAGTTGGAAGACGTACTGAGACATATAAAAACTACCAAGTAGTGTGGTTATTATAGTCCTGTACTGAAGAGTTCTGATTACTGCATTTTGTTCCATTGATTGTAGTGCTTCATTTTGTTTAGAAGTTCTTCATTGCTGGACAGTTAAACTCTGTTCAAGTTTCATTAAAATAGATAATGTTATGATGGACATTTTTGTGCAATTAGCTTGTTCCTTGTTTCAGATTATTTTTTAACACAAATATACCAGAAATAGAGGTCCTGGGTCAATGAGTATTAAAACTTTTTTTACACTACTGAATATTGTCAACTGATTTTCTGAAATACTGTATTTATGCTGCCACTAGTGAAACATAGATGTGCAAGCTTACTTTCATCCTTTCATCCTTGTAGTCATGACAGGTTCACTAAACCACACATCTACTCCATCGTGAAGTCTCTGTTAAAGAAGAAAATATGCATCTCCATATCCCATGTAAGGCTAGCCTCCTGAGACTTTTTTTTTTTTTTTAAGATTTTAGTTATTTATCTGACAGAGAAACACAGCTAGAGAGGGAACACAAGTAGGGGGAGTGAAAGAGGAAGAAGCAGTCTTCCTACTGAGCAGGGAGCCTGATGTGGGACTCGATCTCGGGTCTCCAGGATCATGACATGAGCCGAAGGCAGTCGCTTAACCAGCTGAGCCACCCAGGCGCCACCTACTGAGATTTTTAAGTGCTTTATTTTTCTTTACTCAGATTGTTGGAGAGTAACAATGTCTCTGCTATCAAAGTGAACTCTTCTAGCAGGTTGGCCTCATACTCTCTCCCCTACTAAGTAATGACTCTAAAGCAAACGGACAAAATTAATACTCTACTCAAAGTCTTAGCCACCATTTTACTTAATTATTGATTTTATTTAAAACAATATTCCCACTTTAAAAAATGGTGCTTGATGAAATTAAAAATTTAAATCAGGATAATTTATAAAAAATAATATATATATAATATATATGTACAAAATTCTATGTATCATATATATGTGTGCATATAAAAATCTATGTACTAGAGGGAATAGAAGAGAAAATATATATCTGTGTATATATATATATATTTTTTTTTCTCTTGAGATATCATATAGTCCCTCTCTCTAAAAGCAATAACATTAACTAACATTTTTTTTTACCCTTTCAGATATCTCTTATTTATTTTTGGTTATACAGTTTCATTAACACAAGGATGTCATACTATGTCTACTAATTGTTAAGCTGATTTTTCATTTTTAATGATATTTAGTACATGATATTTACATATCGTTATACATGAAAATTCCTTATTCTTCTTTGTTATGTTATACTAGTCACCATACAGTACATCATTAGTTTTTGATGTAGTGTTCCGTGATTCATTGTTTGCATGTAACCCCCAGGGCTCCATGCCCTCCTTAATACCCATCAAGGGGTTAACCCATCCCCTTCTTCCCCTAAAACACTCTGTTTCCCAGAATCCATAGTCTATCATGGTTCATCTCCACCTCTGATTGCCCCACCTTCATTTTTCCCTTCCTTTTCCTGATTCCTCCATGCTATTTCTTATGTTCCACAGATAAGTGAAACCATATAATTGTCTTTCTCTGCTTGACTTATTTGACTTAGCATAATGTCCTCCAGTTCCATCTATGTTGATGCAAATGTTGCGTATTCATTCTTTCTGATGGCTGAGTAATATTCCATTGTATATGTGGACCACATCTTCTTTATCTAGTCATCTGCTGAAAGGCATCTTGATTCCTTTCGTAGTTTGGCTATTATGAACATTGCTGCTATGAACATTGGGGAGCATATGGCCCTTCTCTTTACTACAGCTGTATCTGTGGGGTAAAAACCCAGTAGTTCAACTGCTGAGTCATAGGGTAGTTCTTTTTTTTTAAAATATTTTATTTATTTTTAACAGAGAGAAACATAGCTAGAGAGGGAACACAAGCAGGGGGAGTGAGAGAGGGAGAAGCAGGCTTCCTGCCGAGCAGGAAACATGATATGGGGCTCCATCCCAGGACTCCTGGATCATGACCTGAGCTGAAGGCAGACATTTAACAACTGAGCCACCCAGGTGCCCCAGGTAGTTCTATTTTTAACTTTTTGAGGAAGCTCCACACTGTTTTCCAAAGTGACTGTACCAATGTGCATTCCCACCAAGAGTGTAAGAGGGTTCCTCTTTCTCCACAACCTCTCCAACATTTGTTGTTTCTTGCCTTCTCAGTTTTTGCTATTCTAACTGGTGTAAGGTGGTATCTCAGTGTGGTTTTGATTTGAATTTCCCTGATGGCTAATGATGTTGAACATTTTTTTATGTGTCTGTTAGCCAGTTGTATGTCTTCTTTGGGGACGTGTCTGTTCATTGTCTTCTGCCCATTTTGTGACTTGATTATTTATTTTTTGGATATTGAGTTTGAGAAGTTCTTTATAGATCTTGGTTACCAGCCCTTTATCTGTAGTGTCATTTGCAAATATCTTCTCCCATCCTGTGGGTTGCCTCTTTGTTTTGTTGACTGTTTTCTGTGCTGTGCAGAAGTTTTTTACCTTGATGAGGTCCCAAAAGTTCATATTCACTTTTGTTTCCTTTGCCTTTGGAGATGTGTCTTGAAAGAAGTTGCTGTGGCCAGTGTCAAAGAAGTTACTGCTTATGTTATCCTTCAGGATTTTGATGGATTCCTGTCTCACACTGAGGTCTTTCATCCATTTAGAGTTTATCTTTGTGTGTGGTGTAAGAGAATGGTTAAGTTGCATTCTTCTGTATATAGCTGTCCAATTTCCCCAGCACCATTTACTGAAGAGACTGCGTCTTTTCCATTAGATATTTTTTTCTGTTTTGTTGAAGATTAGTTGACCGTAAAGTTGAGGTTCCATATCTGGACTCTATTCTTTTCCACTGATATGTTGTTTGTTGTGCCAGTACCATGCTGTCTTGGTGATTACAGCTTTGTAATATATCTTGACAGCAGGCAATGTGATACCCCCAGCTTTGTTTTTTCTTTTTCAACATTCCCTTGGCAATTCAGGGTGTTTTCTTGTTCTATACAAATTTTAAGATTGTTTGTGCCAGCACTTTGAAAAATGCCATTGGTATTTTGATTGGGATGGTGTTGAAAGTATAGATTGCTGGGGTGCTTGGGTGGCTCAGTTGGTTAAGCGACTGCTTTTAAGCTCAGGTCATGATCCTGGAGATCCAGGATCGAGTCCCACATCGGGCTCTCTGCTCAGTGGGAAGCCTGCTTCTCCCTCTCTCAGTCCCTCTGCTTGTGTTCTCTCTCTGGCTGTGTTTCTCTCTATCAAATAAATAAAATATTTTAAAAAAATTAAAAAAAAATCTAATTTGCCTGATATGAGAATTGCTACCCCAGCTTTCTGTTGAGCTTCACTGGCATGAAAGATGGTTCTCTATCCCTTCACTTTCAGTCTGGATGTATCTTTAGGTTCAAAATGAGTCTTCTGTAGAAAATATATGGATGGGTCCTCTCTTTTTTATCTAATCTACAACCCTGTATTTAGGCCATTCATGTTGAGAGTGATTATTGAAAGATACTTTTTTTTGTTATCATGTTGCCTATGAAGTCCTTATTTCTATAGATTGTCTCTGTAATTTTCTGTTCTATATTAGTATTGGGGCCTTTCTCCTTTTATAGAACCTCCCTTAATATTTCTTTCAGGGCCAACTTGGTAGTCACATATTCTTTCAATCTCTGCCAGTCTTGGAAACTCCTTGTCTCTCCATGCATTCTGAATGACAGCCTTGCTGGATAACATATTTTTGGCTGCATGTTCTTCTCATTTAGCACCCTGAATATATCTTGCCAGCACTTTCTGGCTTGCCAGGTCTCTGTGGACAGGTCTGACATTATTCTGATGTTCTTCCCTCTGTATGTAAGAAATCTATTACCCCTTGCTGCTTTCAAGATGGTTTCCTTGGATCTAAGATTTGCAAATTTTTCTGTTGTATTTCATGGCATTGGTCTATTCTCATTGATCTTGGGAGTGGTCCTCTCTGTCTCTTGAACACAAATGTGTGTTTCCTTCCCCTGATTAGGGAAGTTCTCAGCTACAGTCTGCTCAAATATATCTTCTAGACCCCCCTCTCTCTCTCCACCTCCTCAGGAGCCCCAGTAATTCTGATATTGGAATGTTTCATTGAGTTACTAGAATCTTTCAGTTTGATTTCTTAGATTTTAATTTGTTTTTCCTATGTCACCTTGGTTTCCTTATTTTCTATCATCATCTAGCTCGCTAATTCATTCTTTTGCCTCTTTTACCCTGGCAGTCAGAATATCCAGTTCAGATTGCATTTCATTCATAGTATTTTTAAGTTCAGCCTGGTTAGATCTCATTTCTGCCCATAGAGATTCTATATTGTCATTAATATTTTTCTCAAGCCTAGATATCACCTTGGTAATTGTTACTCTGAAGTCTATTTCTGACATTTTGGTTATATCCATATCCATTAGTTCTGTAGCAGAAGCTACAGTCTCTGGTTCTTTCCTTTCTTTGGGGTTCCTCCTCTTAGTCATTCTGTTGAGGGGCTAGTTGAGGGAATGTACAGAGTCCAAATCATTGACCACAACCCGAGCAAGATGCACCTGTTTTAAAGGGATCTTGGGGATGTCGGTCTCTTGTTCTTCCAGCCTGCCTTCAGGGGCAGGGGCCTGCCATGCTGCTATTCAGGCAAACCTGTTTGGTCAGAGTTGCCCTGCCCCCTGTGTGTGGGTTAGGCTCAGTAAAAACCAGTTTGGGGGGTCTTTTGTTCACTGACATCTTTCCTGGGTGGCTTTCTGTATCTCTTCCAAGAGTCAGAGCAGAAGTGACCATATCCAGTCCTCTGTCTCAGAACAGAGAGATTGCAGTCTGCACTTCACTATCCTGTCCAGGTCACACTCTCTCCATTTTTGTATATGCTGCTAAAAACCACAGTATTCTGGGTTGTGCACCCCGCAACACTATTCCAGCTCTGGCTTCCAGGTTGAGGCACGTCTCTGCCCTTTGTGATTCTAATACTGCAAGCTGCCCCCAGTTCATATGCATGCCCCCACAGCTTCAGGTTTCAGTCTGAGGGGCTGCCCTTAAGTCCTTTCTCTGCCCCTGCTAGTCAGTGAGTCTGTGCCCTGGTCCCCAGCACAGGACACTTGCGGTCCTGTTATTTCACCTTCCTGGTACCAGTGCTTATGACGGCTCCCTCCCCTTCTACTTATCTTCCAATATCTTTCCACAGAATCATGGCTTCTTGCTTCATACCTTGAGACCAACCATCAGAGATATTCTGTTTGTAGAGATCCAGCTACATCTTCTTTACATCTCAGGCTAATTTTGTGGGTGTTCAGAGTAATAAAGTAGATTTCAGCTCATTTCAGGGGACTGGTTGAAACAGGGTCCCCTACTCCTCTGCCATCTTCCCACCTCTCAAATTCCTTATTCTTTTTAAATGAATGAAAAATTTTCCCTTTTTTAGATGTCCATAGTATTTTGTGTCAGTTTCTATCACTGGATATTTAGAGTGTTTCCATTTGTTTTGTTTTTTTTTTTTTAAATGATAGCATGATCATCTTTTTTTTTCCCCCCATAGGCATTTACACACCTGTCTAAATATATTTTAAAGATTAACTTACAAAAATGAAATGGCTGAGTCAATATGTACACATTAAAAATTTTGTTATATATTTATATGTAGCACTTTTATGACGAAGTTGTATCAATTAAATTCTCATTTATTTAAAATTGATAATCAATTTATTTAAAAGATTGATTTAAGCTTCTGCAGGGGTGACTTCAATCTTGAGTCCTGGGTCAATACTGATGGAAATAATCTCTTTAATAATCTCGGAAGTACTGTGCAAATCAGTGTGTCACTTGTGGATCCTCTTTTGAGAGTGATCCCAAAACTTGGAATCTTCACCATGAGATTTTCTTGTAGTAATTCTGAGTCTTGGTAGGCATCCAAACTGTCCTTTCACTTTGAGATTCCTTTCCTCTGTGCCTCTGATCAAGTAAGCACATACCTTCTCCATAGATTTTGTGCTGCGTTTGGTTAGAGTAATTATAAGTCGGTGAATTGCAACCTCTGGTTCCACAGGTGTCTTCCCAGCCTTCAAAGACATGGCTGTGGCACAGCTTCCTGACTAACTTGTTCTTTACAAAGAGTAGACAGCCCTGACTCAGGAGCGGTACAGGGACATCCAGAGCTCTACTGTGGCTGAGACCACATCTTCTTCAAAGAGTTAAATTCTCATTTTAAAGTGTGAGTATACATAGTGGTATGCTGATAAATGCTTAACAACTGATTCTCTGACTTAAACTAACAGAAAAAAACTGTCTTTCTTGATAATGATTGACAAACTCCATTGTAAAAGTCCTCCAGCTAATGCCAGTTTCAAACATGATGTTACTGATGTCATAGTTGTGCAAAAATGAACAAAATCATATCTCACAAGTTGGGAAAGCTCTCTGTAGTATGCCACTGATTGTGTTTTCTCACAATCCCTTAACCATGGGTGCTATCAAACATTTAGACATTTCCATATGCCATCATACTTTAAAGATTATCAGAGGCATTTCTTTTTATTTTTACTTCCATTTATTTAATAACAAATGAATAGTTTTTTTGTAATGGTTGTTTACCTTATAGCTGTGTTTTCATGTTCTATGCTTCATTTCCATAGGATTGTTCATCTCTCTATAATTGATTTGAACCTCTCGTTCTGTAGAAAGAAAAGCTGCTTTTTTTAATAAGTTGCCAGTATTTGTGTTATTTGTCATTTATCTTCTAATTTTTATTTTTATTTTATATTTTTGTGCTACAGAGTTTTTAATTTTTATGAAGACAAATGTATTATGTTTTTTTAGGCATTCATATTTGTAATAATTAGAAATGAATTAGAAAGCATGAATAAATTAATGGCTGTCTTTGGATGTCAATTTTCTTACCTGTTAAGTAGGAGTTGATGGCTATATTTCTTTGAACCTCAAATAATATAGAATCCTTTAAAACATTTTACTTTGGTTTCTTTAACCTGGGTTATTTCTTTGAGAATCAAGTCTTAGAAATACTTCACTCAGCAAAATAATCCACTATTCACTAGCAGTTTGCTTGAGAATAAACCTTCAGTTGTATCCTCTTCCTGTTTCTTGCCAAATGTGTGGAAAATGTCCCAACCAAATGACTAGATGCTTTCTTAAAATGAGAGCATTGCCCACATTGTGGTTCTAATGGGTGGGGAGGTGTGTTTTAGTGGTACATGAGCTCTTCTTCCTGGGTATATTTTTTTCATATCCAGCAAGAATTTCTACTTATGAAGTCTCACCACATAATCTTTCCGTAGGGTATACTATAACTTTTACCCTGTAACTTTCCTACACTTTTTTCATAGAAAAAAACACAAGAAGATATAAACATAAGCAACTTTCAAATTGTGATTTCTCATCAGTTGTAGATGAGTCTTTTAAGTAATATAGATTTAAGACCAGTGATCTTTTCTTTATCTTCAAATTCATACTCCATTTTTCTACAAGAATATCGGGATCAGAGGACCTTAGATGCAAGATACTGGACTAGGATACAGCTGGACCAGAAAAATATATGTGAGAGTCTGTGTGTGTGTGTGTGTGTGTGTGTGTGTGTGTGTGTGTGTATAATTTAGCTGCATTCTGTTTTCCACTCAGAAACTGGTTGTATTTAAAAATACTGCACATAATTTTGGGATTAAAATATATTTAGTATTTAAAAATATGGTCATTAGGATCCCAGACAAGTTCATAAATTTCTGTTTAACAGATTAAGTATCTAAAAGAAAAAATATTAAAATGAATGGTAGGGAACAGAACGTGGATCCTGGGAAATGAAGGAGTGGTGGTTGGAAGACGTTTTTCCCTCTTCTCTCTTCTGTTGTATTCTGATTGTTGCTGCACAAGGTTATTGAGGGCTGCAATTAGAGAAAATGTATTAAGAGATTTATTAACAGTAAGAAGAAATGGAGAAACACAAGCCAAATTCTTTACATATTCATTTTACCTCAAAGCTCTGAGTTGACAATAGGCAGAATGTGGTATTCCAGAATAGTTATGTATTTCTCTTTTTCCCCCCTTCTTTCTTCCTCATGTCTCTTCTCTATTTCTCTGCTCATGTCTTAGCTCATCAGATCCACATGCTAATGAACTGGAATTATAGCAGAGTAGGAAAGAAGAACCAGACTAGAGTATATGTGATGGGTGTAAGGTGAGAAACTGCATCTGACAGGGAGGGGACCTGTAATAAATAGGAGAAAGCTGAGGAATAAATGGAGATTCTGCATAACAGAGGGGAGACAAGAGAAATAGCTCTTCCTCTGTAGTACATGAAAGCAAGTATTTCCAAAGGCTGTTTTTTAACTTTGTGTTTTTATAACAGTTTTAGATTTACAGTAAAACTGAAAGGAAGGTACAAAGGTTTTCAGTATGCCTCCTGCCCCTGAACATGCCTATCTTCCCTCATTAACAACAACCCCCATCAAGAGTGATACATTTATTACAAATGATGAACCAACATCGACCCCTCATAATCACCCAAAGTCCAGATTTACCCAAGGTTCTCTCTTGGTATTGTACATTCTGTAGGTCTGGATGAATGTATAAGGACATGTACCTGTCATTATAGTATCACACAGAGTATTTTCACTGTCCTGAAAATCCTGTACGCTTCACCTATTCATCCTCATCACTCTAATCTCTGGAAACCACTGAACTTGTTAGTATTTCCATAGTTTTGCCCTTCTGAGAATGCCATATATTTGGAATCATACAGTAGGTAGACTTTTTAGGTTGACTTTTCACTTAGTTATGCACATTTGTTTCCCCCATGTCTTTGCATGGCATTATAATTCATTTCTTTTTAATGCTAAATAAAATTCACTTTCTAATGTACCACAGTTTATCCATCCGCCTGTTGAAAGACATCTTGGTTGTTTGCAAGTTTTGACAGTTAGGAATAAAGATGCTGTAACCACTGGCATGTAGGTTTTTGTGTGGACATGTTTCCAAATCCTTTAGGTAAATTCCAAGGAGTATAATTGCTGGATCATTTGGTAAGAACATGTTCAGTTTTATAAGAAACCATCAAACTCTCCTTCTAAGTGTCTGTACTGTTTTGCATTCCCACCAGCAATGAATGAGAGTTCCTGTTGCTCCACATCCTGGTCAGCTTTTACTATTGTCAGTTTTCTGGATTTTGGTCATTCTAATAGCTCTGCAGCCAAAGACTTTTACATGTTCTAAAAATATGACTAACACTTCTAATTAACATTGCTTAAGCAATAATAGCATTGACTATTTATTTATTTATTTATTTAGAGCACACATGCGCACACACATGTAGTGGAGGGGACTGGGGACAGAAAAAGAGGGAGAAAGAATCTCAAGCAGATTCCTTACTGAGCAAGGAGCTGACACAGGGCTGGATCTCATGACCCCAAGAGTATGACCTGAGTCTAAACCAAGAGGCCGATACCTAACCAACAGAGCTGCCCAGTTTCCCCAGCAATAATAGCATTGATAAAATAAGCGTGTACTTCTAATTTAAACCATTTTTTTTTTGTCCTTCATGGTAGCATGTTACTGAATGGAGTAAATTTATAAAACTTAGAATCTTAAAATCTTTAAATCCAAATTATATAGCTTCTTACCAAATTCAGGAATCTCCTCTAAAAAAAAATCTTAAAAGTCAGTTATGTAGATACTGATTGCCTAATGTTATCCATTAGATACCCTCTCTGTAGGGGTCCTTCCCTCAGTAGCAACAAGGGAGACAGTAAAGGAAGTGTTTGAGCATATGGCCACTAGATAAATTATTTTGTTCCTTCTAATAGGATCTTAGCCAAGATGTTGGAGAAACTTCCTATTTCAAATTCCTCACCCCGAAATCAGACAAAATAATAGAGTACTTTAAGTATTGAACCAGAAAATGAATATTAAGTGTTTAGGATATGCTGATACCTACCTAAATCTTAATAAATTTTAATTATTATTATTAACTATATATAGGAAAATGACATTTATTGAACGAAAATGTTTCCACTTAGGGGGTGGAAGGATGGGTGAGTCTGGTGGTGGTGGATATTGAGGGCACGTATTGCATGGAGCACTGGGTGTGGGGCATAAACAATGAATCTTGGAACACTGAAAAAAAGAAAAGAAAAGAAAGAAAAAAAGAAAACAGAATGTTTCCACTTGAAGTCCAACTACTTCTTCTTAAGTTTATCCAGCTTTGTTAATGAAGGATGGAAAGGAAACCTGTGTAGTAGCTCATGATTATATCACTGCCTTTCTCTTTTATTCCAGACCCAAATCTAAATTATAAAGTTTTACCTTCAAGGTTCATTCCCAATCAGATACATCCTTGATTTATGTGCATATATTATCAAAGTAGAAGATGCCTTCAAGCTGCTCCCCAATACTGAAATGCCTTTAATGAATACAGAACACAGTGCAATAAATATGCCCAAAGTTAAACCCACAGGGCACACATTCCAGTCCCTCCCATTCTTGCCTCCTAGTTCATTGTCTTCCCATCATTATAATCACTTCCATACATAAATGGCAAATGTGGAGAAGAAGAATGGCTCAAATGCCAGCTGTACCCAGTGTCCATGGGTGTCTTCATTGTGATGTAAAGAACCCTGGGGAGTGAGGCATTTGCAAGTGCCTTTCATCTCTTCTAGTAAAACAACAGCTTTTCTTTGTCACTGACATAATTCATGACTACATTTTGCAAGAATATAATCACCTATCTTCTGAATATCATTATGACCATTTTCTCAGTGGCCACATCAGTAATTACTAACTCCATCTCATAGCTTCCCTTGGAAATTCTACAGGTAAACAGAGGAAATGTATAGAAAAATCCTTGAAGCGTATTCATATGTCATTAGCTTACTAAGCTTTACTTTGAAATTATAAATTAGAGGGGCGCCTGGGTAGCTCAGTCATTAAACGTCTGCCTTCAGCTCAGGTCATGATCCTAGAGTCCCAGGATCGAGTCACGCATCAGGCTCCCTGCTCAGCAGGAAGCCTGTTTTTACCTCTCTTACTCTCCCTGCTTGTGTTCCCTCTCTAGCTGTTTCTCTCTGTCAAATAAATAAATAAAAATTATAAATAAATAAAATTATAAATTAGAACCAAAAATTGCAGCTTTCAATTTTTAAAAATCAGTACATTTGCAAACTCTGTCTAGTGAAACTTAAGGCTGCTAAGAGTGTTTTTAGGTGATAGTTTGTAAGAATCTGACATCGTATATAATTGAAAGACTTGACATGTTTTTTTAGGAATTATTAGAGCCACACATTTATTGGACTTTTTTCCTATATGTATTATATTTTGTACTATATATATTGTATTTTATACTACATAGGCTATGTTCTTATCCCTTTTTCATTGTAAAAGAATTTAAGGGCTCAACTTTGTGTTGTTACTTCTTTAAAGGAGACACCTTTCACTCCATCCTTTGACTTTCTTCTTCTAGAAGTTGCTGTGCTTTGTGACATTGATTGCCCAAGCCTTTCTTTGGTTGCCCTCAAAGATAGGCATAAAGAATCCATTCATTTTAAGCACTTTACTTTTTTTACCCCCCTATGGAAAAACTAATGGGTTGTCCTAATAAACAACAGTAAAAATATAAACATCACAAATAACAATGCCCAAATAATGAGATGATGCTTCCACATAAAAGCCTCAATCAATCGAGAGAAAGTTTATGCATAATTCCTATTTTCTTCTTTAATTGATGCTTTTGAATTTGAGTTCTGTGGCTGCCATAAAAATGTTCCCGCACATCTTTGACATCAAAGAGCATATTGACCGAAGCCCAGGGTGCTGGGCTTCATCCATCTACACCTTTGAGCTTAGACACTCTTCCTCATGCTGATGACAATCCATGGCATGGACACACTAAAGCAGCTCATTTCTGGAGGTACATTCTAAAACAATGTTGCCTTGAAGATTCCCCGACAGCCTAGCTGAACATGCTATAACTGTACTATAACCTAAGATTACCCCACAGATTTCTTTCCCTCACTCTCTTTCACCAGGGTCAGTGCTACTTGCAGTGGGGATGGCTGTCCTAACACCACCTCCCCTCTTGCCCTTTTAATTCGCCCTTGCAGGTATTTTCCCTAATAAAGCTTTTGAGGTTTTTTTTTCCCATGTGGAAATCTGCTTCTTATAAACCCTCATGAGAATTCATCTCATTCTATCACACACACACAATGGTCATTTAGATAAAACAAATGTGTGGAAAGAGCATTAAAAAGCTAATAGCATATTTCAGTGGAAATGAATGATATTTAACCTGAAATATTCTAGGAACTAGAGATACTTCTTATAAACTCATATTGAATACTCTAGCGAATGTCTGTATTTATTGGATATCATGTATATATCGACAAGTTGTATTTTGAAAAGATTTATTACCATGTAGTTGATGATTTCATAGCAATCTTTATATAACTTGAAGGCACCTAAAACAACCTGTCCTTGTCTCTGGGAAATGTGCACAACGTTCATAGAGTTAAAAGGAGAAGATTAAAAGTGCCCCTAAAAATTGCAGCTTCTTCTATCACAGGTTCTATTTTTGTTCTGTCACTCCTGCTACGTTAACTAATCCACACTATTTTTTCCAAATAAACTTTGGTTTCTTATCTGAGCCATGAACTGTTTGGAAACGAGAAGAGAAGCAAAATTGAGAAACCACAGTAAAGTGATATCCTATCAGGAAGGTTTAAAACCACTCTACCTTCTGTTTCAATTACCAGTGACAAGCTAGGCATAAAACATGTCATAGGAGATGTCACTTGCTGGATTAATTTGCCTCACCTCTGTTGAAAAACAACAGTCCATATCATGATTCTGATATTTGTTGCTTAGACAAAATGCAAATCACATTGTTCTGGCCCAAGCATATTCATAATCCCCAAATAAAAACGCTAGTTAATGGGCAAGAAGTTATGGCAATTTCCATGAAGTTTAAAAAAAAATAAGGGGGAGCAATTTGTAATGATTCAACCACTTATGATTGTTATAAATAAAGCACAGTATTATTCTATGATACAACTCAATCTGGGCTTCTAAAAAAGTATACGAATTCCCCTGAGATTATGGAAAATTTGGCAATGATGGCTTAGAAAGTTTTAAGCAAAGGAGCTGAAATGAAGAAATGAAATAGTCTAGAATTTGAGACATATATCTGGAGAATCAAATACATTTAGTTGGACTGGAGTGAAAATTCATACAGTGTATTTTTTGGAAATAATATTGAAAAATATAGCTAAGTATGGCTCAAGGGAGATATTGAATGTCAGAATAAAGAATGTATTTCCTATTGTTTAGACCAGTGTTTCCCAGTCAGAGGGAGATAAATACTGATGATGCCCCAAAACAGGGCAGTCTCATGTTTCTGAGAAGTCAAGAGGAAAAAAGAGATTGGGTTCCCTGAATGACAGTACCATTTATTGTTTACCTGTACCAACAATTGTAGTAAGTAGTTTGCCTTCTTTCAATGCATTTATTATCATAATAACTATATGAATTAAATGTTCTCATATATATTTTGCTTCTGAAGAACAGCAGTGCAGTGGGATTAAATAATATTTCTAGTCCTTTGTTAAGTAGTAGGGTTTGGATTCAAAGACAGATCTATAGGACCACACGGACCATTTCTTAATCGCTGCAGTGTTCCACAGAATTTGTGACTTTTCACATAATCTGCATAAGTTAGTTAAGGAGTTAAGAAATGGATAATTAGTCAAAAAATAAAAAAAATAAAGCAACTAGAAAATAACTTCTTTTGAGGGTTTTTGGGGTTAATAAGGAAAAGCATGAAAGCTTGAGGGAGTTTAGTTGTTTGCAGAATGGTGTATGTCTCTTAAGTCTCCAGCTTTCATATTTTTGCACATTTTGTCCATTTAGTTGTAATCCCTAACCCCTTGGCAGTGTTTCTTTATTCTTCTCTGTTTTGCTTTCTTTTTCTGTCAGTATTAAGACTCTGCTCATTTCAGATAGCACTGAAATTTAATACAAGTCATTACCTTCCCCTTGACTCTTTTACATTATTTTAGTTAACACTTAATAACATGTTTGTACCTTAAGCAGGACATGCTTATCTTTTACCAGAAATGGAAAAGTGGAGTTTTATATTTTCATTATTCTACAATTTCAGTAATGCAATTTGAGGCAAGATGCATTGTTTTTCTTCCTTTAAAAGAGTATCACAGTGCAATAGGGATGGGGTTTTTTTAGTACATGTTGCTTTTGACTAAAAGCTCAAGATCTAATGTAAAATGCAGATTTTCAAAACTAAGAAGCAATGAAACTGAAAGGAAACATCTTCTGAAGCAGACTCATGAAAAGGAGGCAGAACTTGAGGAACACACTGAGGCTAAAAAATATGGGAGCTAAAAATCCATAATCTGTCATGGTTTCCTCGAGCCAGGTATTATAAGCACAAAGTAGGGAAATGGACATCAATTGCATTGATGCCATTGAGGGTTGCCTAGCTCATCCAGCTTTTCTAAAGCCCAGCAAAGAGAGCCTCCAACAACCAGAAGATTCCTCATCCTTGCCCCGATCTCTGCCAAACAAGGAACATAAAACCATGAAACATGTTTTGAAAAATGACCAGATTTTTCAGTAGAGAAGAGATACAATAGTTAAGGAAATATGGGTTTTTTTAAGATTTTATTTATTTATTTGACAGAGAGATCACAAGTAGACAGAGAGGCAGGCAGAGAGAGGAGGAAGCAGGCTCCTCTGAGCAGGGAGCCTGACTCAGTAGAGAGCCTGATGTGGGCCTCGATCCCAGGACCCTGAGATCATGACTTGAACCTAAAGGCAGAGGCTTTAAACCCTCTGAGCCACCCAGGCGCCCTGATGGTGGGTTTTTTTTTTTTTTAATATTATATTATTTAACACATGAAAACTGTTTTTACTGAACAGTCCAGTGTCCTTGCTCCTGATGGAAGATTCTCTTCCAAGCAATGATTGAGAGACCTCACTGTTGTCTTGTGTCTTTGCCACCTTCAGTATGTGATAAGAGAGAGCTGACGGCCACCTTTAATACTTGGCTTTCAAGGTCGTCATGCTCCTCAGCATGAAGCCACAGAAAGGAAAAGCATGGATAAAGATGCACAAAAGATTTTTGTGGGTATGATCTAGAAGTAGTGTTTTTTTATTCTTCCAGTCTTTTGGCTAAATGTCACACATTAGTGCAAAGGAGACTGGTTAAATGTAGCCGAAAAAAAGGGAATGGATTTGGTGATCAGCTGCCAGTCGTTACCACAAAGGGCAGGGGGGAGCACAAGAAAATATTTTAAGGTTGTCAGCAATAGTTTCTAATTTTTTTTTTTTTTAGCAAAAACTACTTTTGGAATTAATGAAAAGCATTAGTGGGCATTTTCCTTCTGGAAAAGAGAAACCAAATTGCAAACTGTTTTGGAGTAATTCAAACCAAGGCATTCTGCACAATAGCTTGAAAATTTATCTTTATTGTGGATTATTTGTGTTCCTATAATTTATTAAGATTTTGATAGGAGTGAACAAGAGTGGAAAAGTAGAAAACAATATTTTTGTCCATCACTGCAGCAATCTAGAGAAGATGAAGGTAGAGGTCAGGTTCAAAACATCACCATTGAGGGAGATAAACTGGTCCTTGCCCTCGGACAGCAAGAGAATGGACAATAAGGCAAGAGAGAGCCAGAAAGATGCACCGTGTAAAGTCTCATCCTTTGTGGTATCCAGGAGAATTTATGGCCCCTGTCTGGTGCTAACATTTTCTTTTCTGAGCTGTAATTTCTTCCTGCTATCTCCAAGCTTTCATTAAAGTTGGTTTAGAGTTACAGCTTGGACTAAGTGGAGTTTTGCAGAATTAAGGGAGAAATCTGCTCCAGTATTTGGAGTGAAGAATTATGGGCAGACTGATGACAAGCTGAAGGAGCAGTAACTAGGTGATTGCAGGGCCTGGCGAACAAAGCAGAGCCCTTTCGCTAATGGCTAGACACTAGAACCCAATAAGAACCACAGGTTTCTCTAGTCGCGTAACACGGACATTCTTAAAAATATTTTCTTTGTTTATGAAAAAGGGCTTATTCTCTGGTGGTGGACTATCTAGGGTATGTCAGAGTTAATATGTCATGGAATGTAAAATGTGATTGCAGTGCTATATTCAGAGTTAATTTATCCTGCAGAAATAGGCAGCACACTTCACTGTTCTGATTCTGTTAATTCAAAATAATAATGCCCAATTCATGCTTTTTTTTTTTACTCCTAACATAAGATATATGAACTTTGGGAACTCTAAAGTACTATATAAGTATAAGGGATAAGCAGTCATGCTGAAAATCACAAACATTCCTATATATTACTATTTTTTGTCTAATAAAAAGTCAGTTTTATTTTTGATATTCTTCTCTCTATTCACTTAGACAATTTCTCCACCCCTGCATCATGGAAATCAATAATAACGTTTCCATACTGAATGAAAGGAGGCATGGCCTGGACATATTTTCTTTTTTTCTCAATTGACTTAGATAAGACAGAGTTTGCTTACAACTGCTTATAGGAGAATGAGTTCATCTCCACGAAATTACCAGGCTAAATAGTGAAGATGTTAATCAGAATTGTACCCAGGCCATATAAAGGTTAAAGTTTGCTCAAAGCCATGAAAATAATTTAAATTAAAAAATGGAACTTGCTCTTGCCATGTTGCTCTGTATACTTTCAAGTTGAAAGCACAAAATGTTCATTTAAAAATGTTATTGAGTTATCAAAATGCAATGCAAAAATATGATATTTAGGTAGAAAAGGTCAGATTAAAAAATACAAGAGTCTCAAAAACTTGAAATGTCAAGATTCTGGGGAAAACTACAAAATAAGTTTTAAGTTTACTATTGGATTGAGTGAAGCTATTTCTTGTGAATATAAGGGAAATGCAATGTAGCACAGTGATACAGCTCGTCATAAAAGGTATGAATGATAATTTCTCTCTAGGGAGTAATATTTGCAGGTCTTGGAGTTGGAGGGCAGGTTTAAAGGTATTACTTTAAATAATAAATGTTACTGCTTTGGTAATGTTGGATTTTTTTTCCCAGTAATCTAGCATCTGTGGAGTTTTAAATACAAGGATAACTCTATGAACATGGATGAAAATACACCTGTAGCTTCTTAATATCTTTCTTTCTTCTTTTACATCTTAAGTGAATTGTAGAAGGGATTAGTTCAGCAACATAAAGATGTGTTTTCAAGGTGAAATAGAATAAGTGAAGCCCAAAAAATAACTTTGCAAAAATCAACGTTCATTTCAGCTATAGATAACTTTATTAGCAAATTAGGTCATTGACTCTTGGTGGTACTGATGGATAGACTTGGTTTCTAAAACTTTATATTCTCCAGAAATTGTGAGGTTCTCTGTTCCACTTTTGAGTGATGCTTTGGTCCTTTTGCAATTTATAGGCTACTTCCATGCAGATTATAGGGTACTCAGGATTCAATTTGATTTATTTAGGAATCCTGGAGAGCACCAAAATTCAAAGAAAAAAAAAAAAAGACAGCAAACGAGAACAAAATTGTGACGAGGTTTTTTTTGGTCTCTTTTATTGGAAGGGGGTCCTTCCCCCCCCCTTAAGATTTCCAGGAAGGGCTAGAATTATTGATGGGGAAGAAACATAGTTTGCCCCAGGAGAGAGCTTTATCCCTTCTCACTTTCCTGGTATAATTTATAGATACCAGACCAACCAAAAATATTGCCAGAAATTTTACAAAACTCCTTTCTTTGTGTTAAGAGATGGAAGGTTTTAATATGCATTTGTCAAAAATTGATATCTCAGGTTTAGTGCATAATCTGTATCATTTACCAAAGAGTGACTCAGATACCGTAGAGGAGCGGAAGAAACACTTGACGGCCTAAGGGAAAATTGAGGAGCGAACAATTAAATAGGAAGAAAATTCTACCTGAAGGAAGTAAAGTTGGTTTTTGTTTTTGTTTTGTTTTTTTTCTGCTTCACAGTTTCTTTTAGAGCCATCAGTAAACAAAGTTGCCTTAAACTAACAACTAATATTTCTGGGCTTAGGAAATTTACTTTCTTTCCCTTTTGCTTTAAGAGATATTAAGCAAACAAAAATCCAAAAATATTTGTCAAAGTGGGGGAATATCTTCCGGATTGACAGTACTGCAGACGGAGTTCAAATATGAGGTACAATCGTTCTCTCCCCTCTTGAGAATATCATCACGTTTAAAATTGTCTGACTCTGACGTTGCAGATACAGAAGTCTCATACTGGGCAAACTCTAATTTAGAAATAGGGATTCAGTTTGCTGGACTAGTGGAATATAGGACAGACCTACATTCTTTCCTTCCTCCTTTGTTTCCTCCCTTCTCTCCTTCCTCCCTCCCTCCTTACTTCCTGGAAAGTAAAAAGATATTTTCCTTTGCAGGAGTATGTTCTCACCACTTGAAACTGTGTCCCTTCCCATCCTTGTTCACCAGCACCACCATTCTCATTCTCCTGATAAATACTCTCCTTGATTTTTAAAAATCCTTATATTTCACTTCCCTCCTTTAGGAAGTTTTCCTTGGTTTTCTCTTCTGCAGCGTGAACAGCAGGTCCTTTCTAAGTCGTCTCAGGTTTCCTAGTGGAGTATGAACTCCATAAGGGTAACTGCTGTATTTTTAAATTATATATACTCAGTTCCAGAAATTGTGGCCAACATACTAAATGTATGAGGAAGATTGGATATATAAATAAAAGAATCAATGAATATACTTTCTCCTCCTCACAGATTCCTCTTATTCTTTAAGACTTAGTTTTAATTTCCTTCATAGGCAATTTCCCTCCTATGGGACTTTACACATCTCTACCTTCACTTGTTCTATCTGATAATGGTGTGAATTGACTGAATTCCCACTGAATTAGACATCCTCATGCCCCTCCCTCAGCTCAAGTGCCTGGTAATAGCACATAGTAGACATTCCACATGTGCTTAAAAGAATGAGGATGGGTAGCTCGAATAAAAATTGTACACCCAAAAATTGTTTTTCAATTGATGCCTTATATACAATTTGCTTAGAAATAGGAATTCAGAGGCACCTGGGTGGCTCAGTTGGTTAAGCGATTGCCTTCGGCTCAGGTCAAGATCCTGGAGACCCGGAATCGAGTCCCACATCGGGCTCCCTGCTCGGTGGGAAGCCTGCTTCTCCCTCTCTCACTCTCCCTGCTTGTGTTCTCTCTCTGGCTGTGTTTCTCTCTGTCAAATAAATAAAATCTTAAAAAAAAAAAAAAGAAAGAAATAGGAATTCACAAATAATGAGCTTAGGAGAATGTTGTAGATGAGAAGAAACTTTGCTTGCGGTGTGTTAAAATCTGGTACGATGGTGATTACCTAATTCTGTTTGTAATTCCCACAATTTTATGTTGTATCTTGAAATTATGGTGTTAGGTGTATACCAAATGGAATCATTACACATTTCTGGTGAAAAAAAAAAAGCATCATCATATGGTGATTCCTCTAAGTTATAGTTCAGTCAAGAAAACAGAAACCACAGAAATGGTTCAAACAGAGAGAATCTAAAACCCAGAATTAACCTCCATAGGAAGGCTGAGGAGTCAACAGGCCATGTTGAAATAGCCTGGGAATTACCAACAGCAGGAAGCTCTACCACACTTAAACTGAAGGGAAGAAGGCGAGAGAGGAAGGTACCTGAGTCCAGGAGCCAGGGTGGATCTGTCCAGCCAGAGCTTCAACTACAGGGAAAAGAGGGTCAGTGGGGGACACACAGAGAGAGGGGTTTCAACACTCTCACTTTCCTTCCTGTCCACCTTCCCTTCCTGCTAATGCAGCCCTTTGATCAGGTGACACAGAGTCTGTAAGGGCTGCAGCCCTGAATCAATGGGCACAACCAGGGAGAGTGAGGAGGAGATCCAAGTGAAAACAGGCCAGATTCAAGTGCATCCTCCTTATTTCTAGTGAAAAATGTAAAGTGTATTTTATCTGGATTAAATCTCTCTTTTGGTAAGGTTCTGATTGGCACAACCTTTTCTACCATTTTACTTTTAATTCTTTTTTATTCTTGTTTTAATATAGATTTTGGCAAACTATACATCATGGGGTTGGTATATTTTATTCTTTCAAAATTTTTTTGTAACTAGAACATTTTTATTTTTTACAATATTTGAATTTATTTGTATCATCACTTTTATGTGCTTACTGTGTACTCTTCATTTCATGCATTTATTTTCTCTATTTCTGCCCTTTTACACTGAATAATTATAACATTCTATAGTTTTCCTCAACTACATCAGTAGTTATATAGTCCATTCATGTATTGATTACTATAGAAAATTGTATTTTATTTTATTTTTAAGAATTTTTTTTAATTTACATTTTAGTTAGCAAATGTACAGTGCAATATTGGTTTCTGGAGTAGAATTCAATGATTTACCAAGTATTTACTACATACAGTGCTCATCACAAGTGTGCTCTTTAATATCCATTCCCTATCTAGCCTATCCCCAACCCACCTCTCTACATCTACCTTCAGTTTCTTCTTTATCATTTAGAGTCTCTTTATGCCTTGTTTTCCTCTCTTCTTTTTCTTTTCCCCCCTTCCCTTATGTGCATCTGTTTTAAATGTTCAGAATGTTAATTTACCATTTAAGCTTTGCTCCTTTTATAATGTTCAAAATCTAAAGTCATTTGTCCTTTAAGACTCACCCCTGAAGTACAAGGAACTTAATTTCAGTTGTAATCCCTTTTGATTTATGTGCCAGTTATTACATATGTGAGTTTTGCATTGTATGTAATCCTATATGGTATTATTTTTTTGTTTTGTTTAGTCAATATTTGTTTAGATATGCCCACATATTCCCCGATGCCTTTCCGCTCTTCATTGCTTTATAAATCTCAGACCGAGTTTCATTCTTTCTGAATGTTCTAGACCATTTTTTGTTTTTGTTTTAATGAAATCTGTTGATGGCAAGCATGGAGAGTTAAAAGTCTACATTTAATTCATATTTCTACACTCACTCATAAATGTTCTTTTTTCTCAGAAAACCTCCCCCTCACGCTCACTTCCTACCATCATTTATAGTTGAGCAGAACCTAAAGTAATGATGATGGTCATATCTTGCAAAATGCAGCTCATAAATCTTTTTTTTCAACTTACGTGCTTTCTATTGATGACTGGCTTGTATTAGGCTTTATTTTTCCCCCATTTGTGGGGGTAACTAAAACCATAAAGAAAAAGGAATTTAGTAGCCCTTACAATGTCAAATCACAAGGAAGGAAAAAAGTGGCCCATTTCTATCATTATAATGAGAGTATTCATTTGAGCCTTAGCTGGTGTGAAATCACGGAACAGAACATTTCACTTAAACACAGGATCTGCTGGGATTTTTACACGGCAGCCCCCAGGAGAAAATTGAAAGTCCACTTGAGGAAGCAGTTAAATACACTTAATTTTTCTAGATAATTGTAGTTGTTGCTTGACAGTGTCTGAGAATAGGTAATAAGGGATAATTCCAGGATTCTGTGCATTGTTATTTTATATACTTGTGATATAGATATTACTACCAGCATAACTGAATTATGCTCACAGCTGTGCTTTTCATCTCTCCAGAGAGCACAGAACAACAAAGTCTGAAGAGGCAAGGCTACAAGATAATTTAAGGTTATTAGAGCACCTCTAATCTGGTAGATTTTACTTGGAAGTTGGTGTCCCTCTAATAAAAATAGTAAATGAAAACTTACCCATTACCCTTTATTCTCCATCACCCCTTTAGTGTTTACAAAATGGAAGGGGTATTTGGTAAAAAGGGTACTTTTCAATTTCAGATTATTTGGCCTGAGGTGCACAAAATCAGTTCAAAAAGATTTTTTAAAAAATCAGATTACACTGTGACATTGGAAGTTTAAAAACAAAGTGGTTAGAAGGCAATATATTTAGTTCTTAAAAGAGTGATGAAGATAATTTCTTTAAGTATAAATTAGTATCTATTCACATACATTTTAATGATACTGAGTCAGTACAGATTTAGATCCTATAAATACTATAATTTATTTAATTTACTTGTCAAATTGTACTAAGATACAAATGTATAATAGTTATGTATTTTAAATTTTATACTTTTTATATGACAAATATATATTTAGTTAAGTATATATTTTATTTATTTTTTTATTGTGTTGTTATTCACCATACAGTGCATCATTAGTTTTTGATGTAGTGTTCCATGATTCGTTGTTTGCATATAACATCCCATACTCCGTGCAATCTGTGCCCTCCTTAATACCCATCTATATTTAATAATATTTTTATTTTTAATCTATATTTTGTGGTTTATCCAGTGTTTCAATAAATTATATGATCAAAAATGTACATCTGGAAGAAAAGGATAAATTATGGGCTACAAAGACAGCAGCTGTAATCTTCCCTTTTCATGCTCTGACCTATGGCAGACAGGGTTAGACATCTGATATAGTTAATAAATAAATGCATGTATTTCTTCTGTTATCCTTCGACCTTCATTTTCCATCAATGTCAAAGTTAGTTTTAAGGGTGTCTGGTAATAGAGTGGCTTATAATTTACTGCTCCCTCAATTGTTTATATGTACTTTTCTCTTTTGTAGTACCTTAATAGAGTCAGTCTATCAGGGTCCATATCCATGCAGTGCCCTGAAATGCTCTTTAAAGATATGGTTGGCGATATCACATTAGGGAGCGGTAAGAGTCTTACCATCTGTTGGGTCATATTTTTAGTTAGATTGAAAATGGAGATCTGCTGTGTGGAAATGCCCTGAATCAGTCCCATCAAGACCCATTTTGTTATGGTTTTAACTTTAGATGCCACTTACCACTTAATACCTTTGGGTCATAGCTTTAAGTTCATTGATATTATAACTTGGAAAAAATTTGAGTGATATCATGCTATCTGATCTGTGGTACATCCCAGCATTTCCTCAAATCCCTAAATACCTTTACATTTTTCAAAATTATGTTTTCATATAGATTTTTAAAAGTTCAAATATTGAGGTAAGGATCCATAAAAAATGTCCAAAAATATACAATCTAGCTTTCTTTCTCAATTTATAAAATAATAGGAATAATACATTTTTCCTGTCCTCCTTATTAGTTGCAAAGTTGACCGATCAGAAAACAGCAGCTTTGAACCTTGTATATCCACTGTATCAGGTAAAGCTAGGTACATCACTCATCGTTTATACAGAGTGATACTTTTATTGTAATCCAGCAGGTAAGCACTTTTGATGAAATGTGCAGAAAGGCTTGTATGAATTATTAAAAGGCTACTTTAAAATATTCCTTTTTACTTCTCTAGATTATTTTTTTAGTAATTCTATTTCACTTATATATGAATAAGTATCTTTTCTTTAATACCTGTCACTTACATTTGTGATGACTGTTCGTAATAGTCCCCAGTATCACTGTTTTCTCAAAAGTTATCTGAGTTTAGTGGAGCAAGATTTTTCAGAATATTGGGGTTCTGAAAAATTTATACCCCCTTTCTATTACTTCTATCATCACGCATAAATTGTGGTAGATTCCAAACTAAACTCCCACCTTTCTGAGAACTTTATCACTTTTGGCACTTTCAAAAAAATAATTCCAATTCATTTAAATGTTATCCTTCAGGATACAGTGTGATCTATTTGTCTCTCAGGCAAAATCTCCGTTTTTTCTACATAATAAATGTTCAGACATGTGGTGGTCCTGTTAAGTGACAACTATGATAAATTGCAGGTTTTATCTGTCATCTGCATAAATATTTTTGGGGTTTTACAACCATATTTCTAAGTTTGTCAGAAAAATGAATGCAGATGAGGTTTACGTAAGATTCTAGGAGCAAGGGATGTACAGGATTTATCTAAAATTTTGTCACAGTAAGCTATCATCAACACGTGAGAAGCACTTTTTTTACATTTTTTCTATTCCACTTTTTCTTTCTTCTTTAATGATCTTTGCCTCCGTCCGGATTTTCTTGTCAAGATGAAAAGAACATTTTGTAATAGTTGTAATGGGTAGCTAATTTGTCTTGTTCGAGATGACCAACAATCTTGAAGCAATTTCATGGAGAGAGTGTTGTGGCATTCCTTTTTCAATCAGTCAGAAATGACATTAAGATCTGGATCACGAAGTGTCTCAGAGAATAGTTGCCCATCCCTTGATAATACTAACCAATTTTCTAGAATATTTATATGCTCTAAAAAGAAGGTAAACATTTTCAGCACATAGAGGAATGAATATGTTAATTTTGTCCAAGTTATGTGGCAGCACAAGTAAACTTCTCCCATATCTCAGTGGTTTGTTGACAACAGCCAGAGTTTATTTCTGCCTCAAGTGATATGCCCATCATGTGTCATTTGTGGCCCTGTTCCCTGCCTTCATGTCTTCACCCTGACACTTAGATGGGAGAAGTCCTACTGTCAGGCTTGTGACAGAGGGAAAACATCATGTGAAGCACAAGTCGGTTCTCTGAACTTCCACCCAGAATGGGGTACCCATTATTCCCTCTCAAATTTTCTCACCACAGCAAACCACAATCATACCAACTGCCACAAAGAATGTTCTTTTCTGTATGGTTTTTACAAATGGTGAAATAATTTTATTTCAGTTATGTGAAGTGATCGTTACCAGTTTTAGCAGAAAACAATAATGTGAGTTCAAACCCAAATGGTCTAGTAGAGAAATTTTAGATCATTTGACAATCAGTTGATATCTGATGAATGAAGGAGTGCATAAATATCAAGCCTATTACATTTCTTCAGAAAATCATATGCAAAAAGAAAGAAATTCTGGTGGTTGTGTGCTCTATGCTCCCTGCCTCCCTCCCTCTTATTCTCAATCTCACACTCATGCCCTATTATAGATACATTCTAAATAGGCTTGGATTCATAATAACTATAGGAATGATAATGAATATACAAAAACCAGTATTCCCAATGAACCAAAAGTATAAATTATATACCTATTCTAACAAAGCCAAAGCCTTTGAGATTTATAGTCCATTTCTAAGTTATATTGGTTTCCAAGTATTTAATATTTTGGTGGCTTCTACAAGTTAAATGAAATCTAGGAGTACTCATAAGTTCTTACTATCCTCTCATGCTCAGCAGATGTTCTTCCTGAGTTTACTTTCTGCAGTCATAAATAACAATGCTGTCTTCTTTCTTTATTTGACTAGTGAAGGTATTCCATGGCAATCTTGATTCATAAAAATAAGTGCTATATTACAAAATGAATGCATGCACTAATGACAATTCATTGAAGCTAAATATTTAGAAACAATTACAGTATATTTCTTCTTGTGTATCCCAAACTCTTTCTTAGGTGTGTGCTCCTCAGGTTTTAAACCCCTCAACCTGTCCCCTTTTCTCTCTAGAAACTCCTTTTGTAATACCTTGCCAAGATTAGATGTCTCTCATCTGCTAATAATTTAGTATGCCCTCACAGTTTCTTCTAATTTCATTTTGTTTTCTTCTTTCAAATTACTGTCATAGAATGCTTATGAAATAATTCATAGTGCTATATTAAAGGCTGAAAGATTAATAATCTATCATAAGGTATGGTTTGTGGATTATGGGGTAGAAAACTTGTACCAATATGTGGACTTTAAGATTTTATCATGGACAAAAGCTTATGAGGTTAAGGCTCAGCAACAATGCCAGTGATTTGTTACAGAATATTTTGTAGTTGAATGGTACAGTTGGAAATGATGAGTTATTCATAGGTTTTAATCATAGGTAATCATTAATGAGCATTAAACATGTGGTACTCTGAAATATGTGAGTAATCCTGAATCATTATGTTATATAGGAATTCCTTTTTTCTCTTCAAAAACTGAAAATACATCAGAATAATTACAGAATCTCCCTTGCCATCTTAAATATCTAAATTTTGTTACAAAATAGTATTTTATGAAATAGATCCTTTTTATTTAATATTTTGTTATATCAAGATGAGGAATTTAAGAATAATTAATCATTGAGCTATTAGTCTACAGCATTAATGATAAATTGGCCATAAACTTCATTTATTTATATTCACATGATTAGTAGTATACAGAACCAGGGGACCTTAGAAGTCAGCTTTCATTGCCTTTATTGGACACAATAAAATCTAATGTTTCAAAGTTTGGCTTAAAGGGCTGGGACACCAGTGTATCACTCACCTTTTCCAAGTCCTGGGCATGACACCAAAACAAAAACCCTACATAATCAAGATAAAGGTGTTAATGCATTTGAAACATCAAATTTAATGCAAAGACACCCATGATTGATAGAATATCAGAAGTTTAAATAAAGACAGGATCAGTAGAGTAGGTCATAGGGAAGGTTTAAAAGTGACTTATCTTTGTGCTGTTATTTATAGGAAAATCCACTCTGAAAAAGTCAGGGCTAAAAGCATAGTAACAGGAGTGCAATTCTTGCCCAGTATCTAAAATTTACCAGCAATGTTACTAAATGTTTGGGAAAGAAAGTATAGACACGAGACATGAGGATTTATGGCGAACTTAGTACTAACTAGCTCCATGACCTTGGGAAAGTTATTTAATCTTTCTGTGCCTCCATTTATTCAGTTGTAGAATGAGTATAATTATAGTGCCTATCTCATAAGATTTCTGTGAGGTTTAAATAAAGGAATATATGTAAAGCTCATGAAGTGCCTGACATGCTATATGCATTATTTGAGTATTTTAGTTGTGATTGCTGTCATTCCTATTTAAGGAAGGAAGTACATTGTGCAATTTAGTAGTTTTCACAAAATTCCATGAAAAATTACTAAGCCCACTTCTTGAAAAACAAAAGATTTTAAAAGCCCCATAGTGGCTGAGCAACATTACATACAGTTCAAAACTCTTGTCTACTCTGGTGTCAGTAGAGCTAGTGGTTAACATTGTTTGATGTACAGAACAGTAAAGAAACAACACCCTTTTTAAATATTTTAATTTAGATTTCATTAATTAGGTTGGGCTTCACCCTAATTATTTCAAATTATAAGTCTGTTATATAAGAAATTCATGGTGTATGGATACAATGCACATATATATTGTTTTAAACTAGCAAGGATGAAATATGTAATTGACAAAGTTCAAGATCTTTCAGTAGTTCAGACACATATATGTAATTGCCTCTATTGTGAAATCACTGATCTAGCAATTGAGGTAAAGTATGTATTGAGAACATTTTCTTTTCACATGGTTGAAAGTGGAAAAGTTACCTAACAAGGGATGACTACTTGCTATTACTGACTAATTTTAGTATATTAACTGAAATGCATTAATGCCAACCTTTGAACTGTGAAATCACTGTCTATTCTCTGTGACCTGAAGTTACCCTGTTTTAAATCCATTAAATAAAATTATGTGACACTAAGCTTAATTAATCAGGCCTACCCAGCAGCAGAAATCAGACATATAAACGGAATATTGATCTTCAAGAGGGCTGTTGCCTTACAACTATAATGGAATTAGCCACAGGTATATTTTGCAAGCAGTGGTAGGATAATTATCAGTAATAAACCCAGGGCTTGTAGTTAATTAAATTCGTTACAGAAGAGTGTGTCACTAAAATGTTACCATGTACTTAAAACCTATTTTAAAGGAACAAATCATAATCTCTTTATTTGCCTATGTGTGACAAAATAAGTGGATAAAGATATTGGCAACTAATAAGATCTTTATTTTAATGACTGCTATCTTAGATTTCTTTTCCATCTCACTAAAGCCATGCTGACTGACTTCAGTAACTGATTATAAAGCATCAGTGATCTTTGCTGAAGACATTTTTTATTTCACATAATTTGTTTTCTAAGCCAAACCTAAAGGGCATATTACTCTTTTCTTTTTCCTGATCCTTCATTTTCCAACAAGAAACATTTCCACTAACTAAATATGATTTGTCTTATTCATAATTTCTTTTTCTTGGAATTAATATCTACTTGAAAGTGACAAGGATCTTAGAGAAACATGTTTAATTGCTTTATTTATTTACTCTATAGAAAGTGCACATATGTTCCTTACCTTTTAGTTTCTAAGGCTAAACCACAGTTGCTGCATTTATTAATATCTACTCTGCCAGTACTGATGACTCTTTATTAACCTAAAAATATTAAACACTGAAAAGGCTCTTTAGTAATAGAATAACTCACTTTTAAAAGCTATCCCCCCATTAGCACTGGACCACATGAATTGATGAGGATTTCCTCTGAATGTTTCTTCAGTTTAACTTTGCGTTTCCTGACCATTTCCCAAAGTAATACATCTGTGAATTTTTTTAAAAGATTTTATTTATTTCTTTATTTGGCAGAGAGAAACACAGTTATAGAGGGAACACAAGCAGGGGGAGTGAGAGAGGGAGAAGCAGGCCTCCTGCCGAGCAGGGAGCCCGATGTGGGACTCGATCCCGGGTCTCCGGGATCCTGACCTGAGCCAAAGAAAGTCGCTCTACCAACTGAGCCACCCAGGCACCCCATACATCTGTGAATTTTTAATAATTTGCAGTGACTTGTTGCTTCACCTTTGTTCCTCAGCAATTTCCACAGTAGGGATGCCTGGCTCTAATGCTTTCAAATTAGCAATTACAAATATGGTCAAACTGTGTGCCATGTACTCCTAGAATATGCAATGTCCATGGTTGCTGTGTGTAATTGTGCTTATTATGTATTGGACAATTCTAGAAGAGGCCACTAGCTAATTTATGTTTTGAACGGTAGTGAGATGTTCATGCACAGCAACCAGCAGTCATTTATTTTTTTTTCAGTTTTTAGCTCTATAATTTGAAATAGTCATTCCTCATTCTTTATGGATTCTGTATTTTCAAGTTCACCCACTCAGTATTTTTACTGTGTATACTCGAAGTGTACAACCTAATGATACATGTATACACTGTGAAGTAATCACCACAGTCAATCCATCACCTCACACAGTTACTTCTTGTGTGTGACTGTGTTGTGAGATCACTTAGGATTTACCCTCTGAAGATAGCTCAAGTATACCCTATGTTATTGTTACCTATAGATCTATGGAACTTATTCTTATGTAACTAAAACTTTGTATCTCTTAACCAGCATCTCCCCCTAGGCCCTGGTAATCACCATTTTTCTCTTTTTAACATTATTTGCAACCCCAAAATCAATACTCACAGTTCTTGATCATTTGTGGACATGCACAGAGTAACTAAGGCTTTGAGTCTTCAGATGCATATTCCCAGCTAAGGTTCCCAGCTAAGGTTGAACAAGGTGACACTCTGCCTTCTTGTTTGAGCTCTCATACTTGAGTGTCCTTTTCATGGTCTATTCAGTGCCATGTTTGTTTATTGTTATGGTGTGGGTTTTTTGTTTGTTTTTTTTTTTTTTGCATTTTTGTACTTTTTGCTAGTGATTTTGTTGTTTAAACTGCCCCCCCCCAAGTGTAGTGTGCTAAAGTGCTACAGTACTTTAGCCTTAGAGAGAAAATATGTTGTGTTATATTTGCTTTTCAGGCATGAGTTATAATGCTAGTGGCCCTGAGTTCAGTGGTAATCAACAATGTGGTACAGTAAAAAAAAAAAAGAGAGAGAGAGAGAAAATTTTGCTAATCCGTATTTGAAGCTGCTCTGGGAAGTCTTTAGTTACATATAACATCTGTTGTGCTTGATGAAGGTAAGAAAAAGATGGAAAAGTGGCTACCTTTGTAGATTTATGAAATGACTGGTTAGAAAATGTAATAGACAGCATTGTTCTGAAGCTAAAAGATGAAGAAATTCATGGGTACGGTACCCTGCATCAGGAAGTAGTTAAATCCTTCTAAGCTAGTATTTTATGATACTTTGTATCATTAATTATTTTTAAAATATATATTAAATAAGGTATATTTAAACAAGAACATACATAAAACAATGTTCTGTATTAATCACTTGTGAAATGTGACCAGAAACTCACAGGAGTCTAAGCCTGGATTTCCTCCAGAGATATTAGTTCAGTATTTGCTTATTTAGAGCTCAGAACATAACTATCAGGAATGATGGCAATTGAGTGTAACTATAGGTTCACAGGAAGTTTCAAAGATAGTACAGAGAAGGTTTCCACCCAATTTTCCCCCAATGGTTACATCTTATATTTTACTTAACTAGAATACAATATCAAAACCAAGTGGTTGACATTGGTACAACATGTGTGTACATAGTTCTATGACATTTTTTATCACATGTATAGAGAAGCATGTTGAAGTCTCCCACTTTAATCGTGTATTTTTTTCTGATTCTCCTTTAAATTTTATCATTTTTCACTGGGTGTTGTATGTAAGTGATGAATCACTAAATTCTATACCTGAAACTAATATTATACCGTATGCTAACTAACTGGAATTTCTCCTGCTTTTTTAAAATATATATACATTTAAGATCATCATATCTTCTTGGTGGTTTAACCCTTTAATAATTATGTAGTAGCCCTCTTTCCATAGTATTTGTCTTTTATATGAAGTTTATTTCACCTGATATTAATGTAGCCACCCTTGCTTCTTTTGATTATTGTTTGCATATTGTATCTTTTTCATTATTTTCTTTCAACCTACAAACATCAGTATGTTTCAACTGAGTTTCTAAAGACAGCATATAGTTTAGTCATGATTTTTTTTATCCACTCTGCCAAGCACTGTATTTTAATTTATATTTTTAAATTCTTTATACATAATGTAACTGTTGCTGTAAGGCTTATTACATTTGCCTTTTTAAATTATTTATTTTATTATTATTGCCTTATTTATTATTATCTTTTAAAAAACTTCACTGCTTTCTTTTTTTTGTATTAATGTAGGAAACTTAAATATTCTTTTTTAGAATTCCACTTTCATTTATCTGTAATGTTTCTGAGTATCTCTTTGTATACCATTTCAAGTGGCCAGTCCAGGAATAACATTATACATATATATATATATATATATATATATATATATATATATATGAAATGTTTATATATATATATACATATACACACATATGTATATATATATATAACTTATCAAAGCCTACTGATATCAACACTGTAGCAGATTACAGTGTTGAAACATTATCTCCCTTTACATCTATTTACTCTTGCCTACTTTTAATATAATTGTCTGAAATATTGTGTCTCCATACATTGAAAAATAAATAAGATCAGATTATAATTTTTGCCTTAATTTCAAACATAATTTAGCAAACTGTAGAAAGGAAACTCATATTTACTAATTTTTTTCTCTGTTCATGGTAGTTCTTTGCTTCTGATGTTCATATCTTCTTTCTGTTATCATTTTATTTCTGTTTAGAGAACTTCATTTAGCCATTATTCCAGGGTACATGTACTTGTGAAAAATTTTGTTAGTTTTCCCTCATCTTAGAAGATCTTGCTTTCTTCTTCATTTGTGTAGGATATAGAATTCCAGGTTCAGAGTTCTTTTCTTTCATCACTTGGAAAATACTGTGTCACTTCTTAGGCCATGTTCCTTCTGCTGAGAAATCCTCCATCATTTCAAGTTTTTTCTCCTATAAAGAATGTATTATTTCTCTCTGTTTCCAAGATTACTTTTTCTTTGTCTTTAATCTTCATAAGTTTGACTGTGTCTTGGTATAAATTTTCTTGGATGTAAGTATTCTATTTGAGGTTTACTTATCTTCCTAAATTTAATTCTAATTTTAGTTTATCCACCAAATTTGATACTTTTTATATCATTATTTCTACAAATGCTTTTTCAACCATTTTTTCTTTTTCTTTGAAAAAGGAGGAACTATAATATCATTGCCAGACTCTTTGTTATAGTCCCACATGTACTGGAGACTCTCCTCATTTTTTTTGCCCCTTTTAATTTTCTTGTCATTGTTCACATTGGGTAATACCCATTGTTCAATTTTTAAATCCACTGATTCTTTATGTCTTCTCTCCATTTTGCTCTTTAAACCTGTCCATTGGTTTTCCTATTGTGTTATACACTTCTAAGTATCGGTTTGGCTCTTTGTAATTTTTTTTTCTTTGCCGTGACTGTTTCTTTTCTGAGAATTTCTATTTTTAAATTGAAAATTGGACCTAAGACTCAGGATCTTATTTAAATTTTGTTTCAGAAGGCACATACAAAGAATATAGGAGAACATACCTATCGATCTATCTACCTGTCTAGCTAGCTAGCTCAGTATGGTAAAACACTACTTCATGTAGTGACGAAGTATGAATATTTTAGAATATAATCATATGTTCTTCTTTTCCTTTTTTTTTTTAAAGACTACATGTTATTGCATGGAGCACTGGATGTGGGGCATAAACAATGAATCTTGGAACACTGAAAAAATAAAAGGAATTTAAAGTAAAAAAAAAAATAAAGACTACATGTTATTCTATCAAATAAATGTACCAAAAACTGTTTGTCTAAATACTACTTACTGTTTAAGAGATTGAGTATTTACATTCCTGGTAATAAAAACAGTGTTTTGGTATACATCTTTGGTTCTGATTCTAAGATGGTGTAATTCCACAGCACTCAACCTCTCTCCTACATTCTGTGCACAAAATATAGAGCATCTAGTTAAGTTTCAATTTCAGATAAACAACATTTTTTTCTTAGTAAAACTGTTCCTCACAATATTTTGGACAAACTTATCAGAACAAAATAGTCATTGTTTCTTTGAAATTAAAATTTAACTTGACACCCTGTGTTTTATGTTTTTTTAATTATAGCAATTCTGACTATCAAAACCAAAATAGAATGTAGAAAGCAACTGTCTGAGTGTTCTGAAAAGTAAATGGCAGAAGATAAATTAGGAAAGGAAACCAGAAAACAAAGTATAAACAAAAGAGCAGTGTATTTTCTATATATTTTTTTCTCCCTTATATCTTCCATTTCAGACTCAAAAGAATCTTCTGAAGATTTCCTCACAGAAACAAAGTCCCTGGTATGGTTCTTCCAAATTATTACAAGCATCTTAAATTTAAATGACGTCTAAATATGTTATTCTCTACCTGATGACACAAGACTTCTATTTTTTTATAGAATTTACATATTTTTTAAAGGTTTTATTTATTTGAGAGTGAGAGAGAGCACAAGCTGAGGTAGAGGAAGAAACAGGCTCCACACTGAGCGGAGAGCCCAATGTGGGACTTGATCCCAGGACCCTGGGATCATGACCTGAGCCGAAGGCAGACGCTCAACCAACTGAGGCACTCGGGCGCCCCTCAAGACCACTATTTAATCAACATTCTCTTTAATATTTCTAAGATTTCTGTTAGAAACAATAGGAGATAGTTTCATTTTCTACACCTTCCACTCAAAATGCCTTTCAGCACTTCTGGATGTCTTCCTCATCCCCATTTTCATATTGTCTTTCTGTCATTCCTTGACATGAGCAAATGCCCCTAATGTTATAGGTACAAACACTTGTAAAACAAACAAACAAACAGAATATCACAATTTCTTCCTTGGGTGTGATGTCATCATGGGTTCCTTCGAGATTGCACTCTGGAGCCAGGCATTAATTTGCCTCCCTCTCCATAACAGGATGACATACACCTTAGGGGTTTTCGTAAAAGACCTGATTCTTAAGGAAACACTAACAGAGGATTTTGGATATCTCTCCAAAATAATACTTAAGAAAGTTTGGAGAGGGATGATTGAATCACATACAACTGTGAGCAGTTTTCCCTACAAGAAGAGTGTTGAAGTTGATAAGGTGGTATGAAATATGTCCTTGACTTCAGCAGTGTTTATCAGTGGCATTACCTCAACACTGGAAATCATTCCTATCAGCCTCAACTCACTGGTCAGAGTTGTTATGAATGATAGAATTTACCTTGTTTTCATTTTTATGGGCCCAAACAGTCTGTGCAATAGCTAATACATTCTACTGTACTTAAGATGAAGCATTGGGCCAAGTACAAAGGAAATTTAAGAAAACTGTAATGGTTTATGGGCTTTACTTGGTTAGCTCTAAGACTGTGAACCATGATTGAGGTCAGTACTGAAGACTAGTATTAACCAGCTTCTTGGAGTCCTCTTGATAGTAGCCTTAATTAAATACTGTATAAGGCCAATTAAATTAACTTCTGTACTTTGCATTATTCAGAGTGACCAACAGAGAGATGTGTCATGAGAAAACTTGACAAAGCTGAGATACAATTGAAATGAGGGATGGCTCTTGTTGGAAAAAATTGTCTGTGGGTCTTTCGTGTTTTTATATTTTGTTAGCAGAGTTACTGTTTCAGAATATGTCTTCAAGAATGCTTGTATACTGAACAAAGTATACTTTGAAGCCTTTGAAGAAAAATATAGTGTATGTATCCAGAATAGAAGACAGATTTACTTATTCCAGTATGATAAAATAATCTCTCCATCCTGGGAAGTATGTTTGTGGCTATTATAAAAATGTGAGTTCCCCATCTCTTAGTTTTTCAGCAACAGTGCAAACCCAGTGTGTGTGCAGCATCCATCTGGGCTCTTCATGTAGCCTCTGTGGAATTTGAGAGGAAAGGGGAACAGATGTAAATATCAAGTTCATGCTGCTTGCTGTGTCATGAGGCAGAATCTCGGACACTTCATCATCCTTGACATTGCAAAGAGTTTAGAATGTATACTGTAATCTCTAAAGCAACCAATGGGGGAAAAAAATCCCAAAACTATTAATAGATATGCTTACAAACTCTAGATAAAATAGAATACTAAAAGTATTTAAATATCAAAAATTAAAGCTGTGAGAGGAAACAGAGCAACAACAACAACAAAAAGGACAAACAGAAAACAAGTAATGAATGAGAGGGTAGATCTAAATCCAAACATATTAATAATTAAATTAAATGTAAATGGTCTGTACAGACCAAAGATGGGGACAGAATAATAAACAGACAAATAAATGAGAGCCAACTCCACGCTTGATATAAAACCCCACTTTAGGTGGCACCTGGGTGGCTCAGTTGGTTAAGCGACTGCCTTCAGCTCAGGTCATGATCTCGGAGACCTGGGATCGAGCCCCACATCGGGCTCCCTGCTCGGCTGGAAGCCTGCTTCTCCCTCTCTCACTCCCCCTGCTTGTGTTCCCTCTCTGGCTGTGTTTCTCTCTGTCAAATAAATAAAATCTTAAAAAAAAAAAAACACTTTAAATATAAGATATAAATAGATTTATGGAAAAAGATAGAAAAATATATACTATGCAAACATGAAGCAAAAAGAAAAAAGCAGTAGGGGCCATATTAATATGGTAATATGTCTATTATGGAGGTCACCAAGTATAAGGTGGTATGAAATATGTCCTCACCAAGTGACCTCCATAATAGACTTTCCTGGACATTGCATAATAATAAAAAGGTTATTTCACTAAGAAGGTACAAAAATTTTATCATATATAAACCTAACAATAGAGCTACAATATACGTATAGTAAAAAACTAGTAAAGATAAAGGAGAAAAAAGCAAACCCACAATTGTAGCAAGAAACTTCAATACTGTGTTAAAGCAATAGATAGAAAGCATATAGACTATCAGTAAGGGTAGATATTTGAGAAATACTATCAACAGATTTGAACTCATCAATATTTACATAACTCTATTATATCAAATAAAATACATAGTGTTTGAAATGCATAACATTTATGAAACAAACCTTAACAAATTATGCTCCCTGAACGTACTGGAATTAAGCTATAAATGAATACCAGGAAAATATATGGAAAGTCTCACAATTAGTTGAAAGATCAACAAGGCATATTGATAAAAGGAAAGTCTTAAGGAAAATTAAAAATAGCTCAAAGAGAAAAAAATAAAGGTAACATACCAAAATGTGTGGATGCACATAAAAGGATCTTGAGGGGACATTTATAATGTCCCATGCTTATATTAGAAAATAAGAAAGGTCTCATATTGGGGCACTTGAGTTCTCATTGGTTAAGCCTCTGCCTTCATCTCAGGTCATGATCCTGGAGTCCTGGGATCGAGCCCCGCATGGAGCTTCCTGCTCCGCAGGAAGCCTGCTTCTCCCTCTCATTCCCCCTGCTTGTGTTCCCTCTCTGGCTGTGTTTCTCTATGTCAAATAAATAAAATCTTTAAAAAAAAAAGAAATAAAGGTCTCATATCAGTAAAATAAACTCTATCTTCCAACACTAGGATGAGAAGAGAAAACAAACTCAAAGCAAACAGGAAAAAGAGAAATAATAAATAGCAGATATCAGTGAAATAGAAAATCACAAATAATGGAGAAAATCTATAAACCTCTAAACCGGTTCCTTGAAAAGATTAATGAAATTTATAAACTCTAGTCAAGTTGAAAAACAAGACACAAAAGACATAATGAATAATTACAGGAATGAAAGAAAGGTATCTATACAGATCCCACAGATATGAAAAGGGATATCACATAGAGGAGTATAAAGTTAGTAGGATACTATGAACAACTCCATGTGCATAAATTTAACAGTTTCAATGTAATAAACCATAAATTTCTTGAAAGCCAGTAACTATCAAAACTCACTCAAGAAGAACCAGGTAACCTGAATAGTGCCATATCTATAAAGAAATTTACTTAATAATTAAATACCTTCTGAAAAATAACTCTGATGTCCAGATGGCAAATTCTATCAAATATTTTTTTTTAAGTCAATGGCAATTGCATATAATCATTTTCAGAAAATAATAGAAAAGAGGGACGCCTGGGTGGCTCAGTTGGTTAAGCAACTGCCTTTGGCTCAGGTCATGATCCCGGAGACCCGGGATCGAACCCCACGTCTGGCTCCCTGCTCAACAGGAAGCCTGCTTCTCCTTCTCTCACTCCCTCTGCTTGTGTTCCCTCTCTCGCTGTGTTTCTCTCTGTCAAATAAATAAAATATTAAAAAAAAATAATAGAAAAGAGATTCTTCCCAAATCCTTTAATGAGGCCAGCATTACACTGATACCAAGGTCATACAAAGTCATTAAAGAAAAGAAGACTACTGACTAATATCCTTTAGAGACATAGGAACTAAATCCTTAACAACATATTACAAATTGAATGCAGAAATATATGAAATCAATTGTCACCTATAGGGATTATCTAGAATATTAAGGCAGTTTCCAATTTTAAAAATCAATCAATGTTATTTACAGTTTTAATATATTAATAATTTTAAAAAACATGACTCTATCAACTGGTGCAGAAATATTTAACAAAATTCAACATCTAAGATAAAACATTTGGCAACCTAGCAAGAGAAAGAGATTTCTGAACTCACGTGATGAAGGGCATTAGCAAAAACCTACATAAACTAAGTGCTTTTGGGGTGCCTGGGTGGCTCTGCCTTTGGCTCAGGTCATGATCCTGAGGTCCTGGGATTGAGCTCTGCTTTGGGCATCCTGCTCAGCAGGAAGCCTCCTTTGTCCCCCCTCACTCCCTTTGCTTGTATTCCCTCTCTAGCTGTGTTTCTTCCTGTCAAATAAATAAATAAAATATTAAAAAAAAAAAACACCAAAATGCTTTTACTATACAATCATGAACAAGACAAGGATTTATACTCTCATTATTTCTCAATATAGTTCTTAAAGTCCTGGTCAGTGTAATAAGGAAAAAAAAATACAGTTTGTAAAGGAAGAAATAAAACTGTTTCTATTTGCAGATGCAATTTTCTACATTGAAGTTTCAAGAAATCTTCCAAAGACCTCTTAAAACAAGTAAGTTTTGAGTCCCGAAATTAGTGAATGAGTTTAGCAAGGACAAGCTACCAAGTTCAGTCATATTTCTTTTTTTTTTAAGACTTTATTTATTTGAAAGAGAGAGAGCAGGTGTGTGAGATAGCACAAGGCGGGGGAGAAGAGGTAAAGGGAGAAATAGACTCCCTGCTGAGCAGAGAGCCTGATGAGGTGGGACTCAATCCCAGGACCCTGAGATCAGGACCTGAGCCAAAGGCAGATGCTTAACCGACTGAGCCACCCAGGTGCCCCCAGTCATATTTCTGTATGCTACTAATCAATGATAAAAATATTTTCTTTTTTTTTCTTTTTTTTTTTTTATAAAATTTTATTTATTTGACAGAGAGAAACACAGCCAGAGAGGGAACACAAGCAGGGGGAGTGAGAGAGGGAGAAGCAGGCTTCCCGCCGAGCAGGGAGCCTGATGTGGGACTCGATCCCAGGTCTCCAGGATCATGACCTGAGCCGAAGGCAGTTGCTTAACCAACTGAGCCACCCAGGCGCCCCTAAAAATATTTTCAATTGCCCCAACAAAATGACGGTTTTAGACCTAAATCTTATAAATATATGCATGATTTGTATGCTAATAAGTAAAAATCCTGAAAAAGAAATAAATGAAGACCTAAATAATTAAAAAGGCTTATATCATGAATTAGAAGTCTCAGTATCCTTAAGATGTTACTTTTCCCTAAACTGATACATACATTAAATGCAATTCCTGAAAAAAGTACCAGCAAGCTTTTTCTAGATATTTTAAAATTTTTATGAAAAGGGAAAAGACATAAAAGAGCCAAATCAATTTTTGGAAAAGAAAAAGTTAATAGGACTCACACTACCTGATTCTAAGACTTACAATAAAGCTACTGTAGTAAAGAAAATGTGGTGTTGGCAGAAGGACATACATATATATGTAGAATAAATTCCAGAAAAAGACCTAAAGGCAATCAATGAAAAAAAGGATTGTTTTTCTAAGCAAATGGACACACTTAGAGATTTGTAAGTTTCTTTTTAAGTTTTTATGTTTCTTTTTAAGATCTATACCTCATATCCTACTCAAAGTGATCATATATTGAATTATAAAATGTAAAACTATAAAACTTTAGTGAGAAAAACATGAGAATATTTGCATAACCTTGGGTTTAGGCAAAGTTTTTTTGATGTGATACCAAATGCATGATCTATAAGTGAATAAAATAGTAATTAGGACTTCATCAAAGTTAAAAATGTTTGTAATGCTAAAGGCATCCTTAAGAAAATTTCAAGACAAACAGACTAGGAGGAAATATTTGCAAGTCATATATCAAGATAATTCTGCTTAGAATATGCAAAGAATTCTCAAAACTTGTCAATAGGAAGCAAGTCAATTTCAAAATGAGCAAAATATGTTTAAAGGTGAAGCAACAAAGCAGATATACAGGATGTCAAATAAGCACACAACAAGATGCTCAACATAAGTAGTCCATGGGGAAATGAAAAAATGGTAACATCAGTGAGATGCCACAGCACATCTGAATGGCAACACGTGTGTGCACACACACATGCACACACACAGAATTAGCATTACTGACAAGATGAAGAGCATCAGCAATATACATTTTAGTTTTAATATAAAAGAAACACAGTTAACATTTATGCAATTTCTTATAAAACTGGGCATATAGTTGCCATATTTTTAGCAATTCTAGTTTTTAAGCAATTTCTAGTTTTTTTTTATCTTAAGAAGTAAAAATGTATGCACACATCAAAACTTCTCTACAAATGTTTGTACAGCTTTGTTCATAATAACCAAAGATTGGGATTAGCCAGTATGTCCTTCACTGGGGTATATACTCTTACATATCCATATGGTGAAATGCCACACATTAATAAAAGATAGCCAACTGTAGATAAACCCTCTATGGATGAGTCTCAAAAGTATGCTGAGTGAAAGAGTAATGTCTCAGATAGTTATATAGTGTATTGGCCTACTGGTATTAATCCCGGAAGAGGCAAAACTATAAGGCAAGAGAACAGATCAATGGTTTCCAGGGGCTAGTGGTAGTGAGAGGGTTTGACTATAGAGGAACAGCATATGGTTTTCCAGGGGTCACAGAACCATTTCAAATCGTGTGAACATCTGTGATGCTTACACAAATTTATAGATGAGCTAAAGCTCAGACTCTGTATCAAAAAAGTTCATTTTACTGTGTATTAATTTTTTTAAAGAATAGAGAAAAAACTTACATAGTAGAAAGTTAAAAAATAATTACCTCTCAAATAAGTGCATTACTTTTTACATGTTTCTTTGGAATGAATATCTGTAATGGGTCCGTTATATCAAAAGTTATTCCTCAACGCTTGCTTTGTTCTTTCTATTTTTCCTTCCTTCTTCTTTCCTTCCTTTCTTCAATCCTTCCTTTATTCTTTGTTTTCTTTCAGTTTCAGCTAACACTAGTAACACTGTCTTTATACCGGTAACCCTAGTGGTCCTGGGAAAGATTTTTAAAAAAAGACAAATAGTTACATGGGTTACAGTGTTGTTGGAGAGGCAAGACAAACATTAATATCAATGTTAATAATTTTAGTAAAATAATGTCAGTAAATATAAATTTTAAGGCTAACAAAAAGTTTTTATTAAGTAAAAGTAAGACTGATAAAGTAAGAAAATGCAGTTGGAAACTGTACATAAAATAATGAAATGCTGCCTCCACTGTTCTTTTCCTTTATTAAAAAAAAACACATGCTGCAATTAAACAAATATTTATTAAGTGCCTACTATATGAAAATATTCAAAGCACTAGGTAGTAGTAAATCCATCAGTTCTTGCTATTTGGGTCAATAGATTGTCATGAGAGAGAAGACAGAATAAATAACAACCACAAATAACAAAGCTAAATTTAAAAGTTGTGATTTGTTTTAAATAAAACAATCTAAAATAATATAATAAGGAGTTGTGGGGAGGGTATAAATAAAGTGTCATATAAATGAGGTGGTCAGGAAGGCCTATCTGTCAAAGAGACAACATGTAGGAATAGGGAAAGAAACATTTCAGTAAGTGAGAATAGAGGGCATGGATTCAGTATGGAGAATTCAAAATATTAGCTAATAAAAAATAGAATAAAAATATTAATGGGGCAGTTGCTTCAAGGAATTTGCTTTAGGAAAAATCACCCAACAGTTTATTAGAAAGAGAAAATAGCATATTAAATATATTTAACTACATGAGTAAGATTTGGCAGTTTTTATATTTCAAGTTATAAAATCCTGCAAGAAAGAAAAGACAGATTTGTTAGGATGTTTTGATAACTAGGCAGCATTCTCTACATTCTCTTTTTTTCTATAATATTTATCCCTGACCAAAGAAGAGTTGGCAAGTTCTCTGGGGCTTCTCTCTCTTCTTTAGCCCTTTCTAAGAAAACCTTGATCACTTTTGATGTAATAATACTTGTAATTGTTTGTTTTCTTATCTGCAGGAAGCCTTATTGTTCATCTTTCCCACTATTTAAAACTGTGTATTTAAGATCTTAGGAAAAACAAATATCCATGGTTCAGCTTGCACAGACCTTTAAAATTATTTTTTAATGACTTGGCACTGCTGAAATAGAATGATTGAGCATTTAAAAAGCTACACTGTGTGATATTTTCTTTAATAGAATTTCATTTTAGGACTAATGATCTGAGTTTTATCATTTATATTGATCCTAACAGGTGTTGGTAAGAAAATTAAGACAAGACTGTACACACTACACTGAACCCAACCTGGTTCATTTTTCTGGCTTTCCTTTTTTAAGCCTTTTCCATTTTTATGCTTCATCTGTCGTTTTTTCACTTAGACTTGGAGACATCTGGAAAACTGCCTTGCAGACAGAGCAACTGGATTTTACTTTGCAGGAAAACAGGAGGAGAGGAGGGGAAGACAATAGAGGGCTCTTAGCTAAGTCCAGAACTTTTATCACGGTGTTATCAAGGCTGATACTCCCCATACACTGGAAAGTGTAAAGAATCCTTTAACTTCTTCAGATACTCTTTTAGTGAAACTGAACCATCTAGAAATGAATTCTGTAAAGAAAAAAGTAAATTATATTCAGGAAATTACAAAGAATTGTGTAGTCACGATCATATAATCATGGGTGTATCATTCATTCTCCAAGCCACATTTTCAAATTAATACCAAAAAAATCAGATTCCATGCAATTGTAAATGTACTTAATAAGGAAAGAAAGATATAAAGTTTAAATTGATGAGAAAATCTTGCTTTTCTGAATATCTTTTTTCATCTACCAAGTTTTGCATACTAAATGTATAACTCTGGACTTGTAAAAAAGTACTCTATTCAGGTTACTTAAGAGCAAAATAAATAAAACAACCAGTAAGCAAACATTCCATAAAACAAGATAATATATAGCCTTCTAAATATCACTAGTTTTTTATTTTTTGAGTTAGAAGCTTTATTAGCTAGTAAACTCAAATCAATGATTATTATTTAGTATGGTAAAAATTCCAACATATTTTAGAGTATATTCAAGTAATATAGTTTCAGGTAAGATTGTTTTGTATAATTTTAGGAAAAAAATAGAATTACTAAAAATAATTTCAATAGTCTCAATATTTCTTGCTTATTCCTTTGTCATTTACTTCAAAAGGTTTCATTTAAATAACCTATTGAATAGTTTATCTAATAATTGCCTAAGATTAACCCAACCTATTACAGTGCTAACTTTCAGAAGTTCAATAATTTCTGTGCCTTAAAATGTTTTAAGTATCCAAATCTGAATTCCAGTGGCTTCTAAGCAAACTAATAAACTATACCACAAAAGAAATGACGTATTAGTAAACAACCATTTGTTCAAAGGCATGCCATGGAAAAAATACATTGTATTTGCATGCAATATTTTGAAAAGGATAAAAAGTGAAAAAATACAGTGACCATAGATCTTCTTATTGATTTTTAATAATTCCCCTGCCATGTGAAATCTTTAAAAAATGATGAAAATTTCAAAAACTACAATAATCACATGTATTATAATGCTATACTGCTGTACTTTGTAACAATTTATTCATGTTTTGAAGCTGCTTTAATTTTTACTTTTCTTTATTAGCTGAAAAGGTAGTTAATTTTGAAATATAATTTATCTCATATTGCTTATTAGAAGTTATTCTTTAAAATAATATTTTCTCCATATTGCAAACAAAACAAGTGAAGCATTCTTATTGCACTTACCTTAGAAGTCCAAATCTTCAGCAACTTTAGGACCCATGGATATAGTTAACAAAATAGACAAGATTGATACTGTCATGGAGCATATGGCTTAGTGTTTGATATTATGTTAAATGAGGCATAATTACAAACATGTCATGATAAACTTTGATAAAGGTTATGTAGGAAAAAATGGGGAGTGCTTTGGGGAAATGTAGTAGAAAAATATAATTTAGACTAAGAAGATGTTGCATAAGACCTTATTGAGAAAGACAACATTGAAATGACATTTGTGTTTTGATGTGGACATTGAATAGGAATTAACCTTTATCAAAGGTGAAGCAAGAAGGCAGAGGGACAGAATACTCCAAGCAGAGAATACAGCCTCTGGAAGAGCCGTGAGTCATGAAAGTGGGTGAAGCATTGGAGGTCAGACTGCCGACCAGATAACTGGAAAGATTTGGGTGAGGGAGAGAGTTGGACGAGATGAAGCCATAGAAGTAGTTAGGGGCCAGGAGCATATTTATAGATCACGTTAAGGTTAATGAATTGACACTAACCTTAGTGTTGATTGAATCAAGTCTGATGATGGTTTCTTTATATTTGAGTAGTAGAGAGACAAGTTCTAAGATTTAAACTAATACATTAGACTTGAATAGAAACTTTGAAGGATGGAAGTATCATTAATGAGAGAGAAAAAAAATTGGGGCACCTGGGTGGCTCAGTGGGTTAAAGCCTCTGCCTTCAGCTCAAGTCCTGATCTCAGGGTCCTGGGATCTAGACCTGCATCAGGCTCTCTGCTCAGCAGGGAGCCTGCTTCCTCCTCTCTTTCTGCCTGCCTCTCTGCCTACTTGTGACCTTTCTCTCTGTCAAATAAATAAATAAAATCTTTAAAAAAAAATCACTGCAGGGGCGCCTGGGTGGCTCAGTTGGTTAAGCGACTGCCTTCAGCTCAGGTCATGATCCCGGAGACCCGGGATCGAGTCCCACATCGGGCTCCCTGCTCGGCAGGAAGCCTGCTTCTCCCTCTCTCACTCCTCCTACTTGTGTTCCCTCTCTGGCTGTGTTTCTCTCTGTCAAGTAAATAAAATATTAAAAAAAAAAATCACTGCAGTGAGAAAAGCAAGAATTTATTTTTGAACAGATTATATCATATCATATCTTATTTTTTACAGATGTTTCTGAGAAGGGGATGTTTAGAGACAGGATAAACTGATTTGAAACTCAGATGACTCTGAATGAGATATATAACATTGGCTACTTATAAATATTCGAAGTCTTGGAAATGAGTGAAAAGGTATAGGGCAAGAGTGTTGGGTAACTAGAATTGAGAATGGGAATCCTCTAATATTTAGAGGTAGAGTGTAGATGAAAAATCCTTCAAAGGAGATCGAAAAAGAGCAGTTAAAGGGATAGGAGAAACTGTGATACAGTGAACCTCAAGGAAATGAGTATTTCTTGAACTTTTCTCCTTTTTCTCTTTTTTTTATTCAATAGCCATAGCGGTCATTTAATTTTACTTAGAAAATGACCATTCTCCATGCCGCTCAGCCCAGATGCCTCTTTGCTATCTATTAAGAGCTGTACTCATTAGAGGACTCTAGAGGTCTGGCAGGAGGATCTAGGCCTCAGAAGGCAGGCAACAAGAGCACTGGCAAAACGAGGGCCCTCTGTCAAATAGGGCAGGCCCCCCATCTCCTTGCCTGCTTCTCAGACTCTTGCACCTACTTTCAACAGCTACCAGGCAAATGCAGTCACTTAAACTAAGGAGTGAACAGAGTACTAAGCCAGCATATGTTATGGGGACCTGAGGAAGGCACAGTTCCCCTTGCTCTTCACTAGAGTGCAGGGATTTTTTCATCATTAGATCAAAAGCTGCACCAGAAAGGTAGGCACATTATTGCTAATATGCATCCACTTCATAATTCCTTTACCTCCACCAAAGTCCAAATGTCATTTTATGAAACGAACAAAACAGATTCTAAACTGGTCCCCATCCCCTCCCCCTACTACCTCATTCTTCTCCCTTCCATTCTTACATAGGACCCAGAGTTATTTATATGAAATATAAATCAGGATATATAACTTCCCTACTAACAACCTGTGAGTGGCTTCGGTTCGCACTAGTTATTTTGGCCTGTATATCTTAGCATTGACAGACTTCTCTCTTTCTCCCTAGCACATGTTCCATCTTTCTTTTTCTACAGCTTCACACTGGTCCTCTGTCAGTCCTGGAACACACCAAGCTCTTCCCACCTGGGAGCCTTTGAGCATAGCATTTCCTGAAATAGATTTCCCACCACTTCTTGTCTGGTAGATTCTTTCTTATCTTTACTTCCTTTCAAGATGTCAGTTTCTCTGAAATGTCTTTCCAGATAACCCATTAATTTCTAAAGCAGTGTCATATTTATTTCTTTCATATAATGCTTTACCTGTTTATTGCCTGTCTCACTTACTAAAATGTAAGTTATGTTAGTATAAGGAGCCAGTCTTTTTCATAATATATCCTCAACAGATAGAATAATCATAGGAAGAAGTAGATGCTTAAAGTTATTTGTCCAATGAATGGACGAATAAATGAATGGATTAAATAAACTAAGGATTAAATATTTTATTTGATTCACAGGCACATATAACCCACAAATATGAATTTAGCACACATAATGATTAAAATAATGTCAGGAAATATGTTGTGATTTGTCATTAAACCTACAGAAAAATCATAGGCAGCTTTTGAAAAATCATAGTGATGTATATCCTCCAATGCTAGGTAGTAGTTTTTATAAGCATAAGACATGTTTTGACTAATGAATACTTGTTCATCTAAAATGATCAACATGTTTACAATAGTTTGTCTTTTTATGATCTATTTGTTTCTTCCTGGTTAATTGAGTCTATCAAAATGTTCAAGCACATTTCTGTTAATAAAAACAGGCAATTTGAGTTTTGAATAATTTAATATACATTTTTCAATGTGCTACAGACATTTGAATTTAATTCAAGTTCCAAGGTTAACTATTGATGTTAACATTTCCCCAACTATGTAGTATGTGTATAAAATGAGTGACTTTGCACATTGTAGTCAGTTATTTTTCTAGATTTATGTATGCTTATATAAAGATTCAATATTTTTAAGATAATTGTTGATGCAATCCAAAAGACTAGAGTTGAAGTTTCCTTACTTCATTAGGTATGAAACATTGGAAAGCTATTTAACATAATTATGGCTTAGTTTCCACTTGCGTAAGATGGATGTGTAATAGTATTAATCTAACAAGGTCGTCATGATGATTAAATAAAATATCACATGTAGGGGCGCCTGGGTGGCTCAGTTGGTTAAGCGACTGCCTTCGGCTCAGGTCATGATCCCGGAAACCCAGGATCGAGTCCGACATCAGGCTCCCTGCTCAGCAGGAAGCCTGCTTCTCCCTCTCTCACTCCCCCTTGTGTTCCCTCTCTCGCTGTGTTTCTCTCTGTCAAATAAATAAATAAAATCTTTAAAAAAATATATATATATCACATATAGACCAACTGGGGGCAGAGGGCTTTGTACATGTTACTGGGTATTGTTGTTATTGTTATCATCACTCAAAAGCAAATCAAGTGAAGTTGCAGTGGAAATCTTCCAGAACCAATATCTGATGGCAAATAAATGTTTTTTGGGGGTGTATATACAGTGTTGGTTCGATGTTAATAAATGAGTTTAAAACAAAAATACAAAGAGACGGTAAAGCTGAAACTCATAATTTTTAACATTTATATATTAAAAACCCTAGAGAGTAGGAAAACTGTGTAAAAGAAAAACATTTTTACATGTTAAAAGTTATGTAGATTGATGTGATAATAGCATTACCTCTAATAATTTCATTAAGGTTATCACATCTGGAAAGTTTATTTTTGGGCACCTGGGTGGCTCAGTGGGTTAAGCCTCTGCCTTCGACTCAGGTCATGATCTCAGGGTCCTGGGATGGAGACCCGCATAGGGCTCTCTGCTCGGCAGGGAGCCTGCTTCCTCCTCTCTCTCTCTCTCTCTCTCTGCCTGCCTCTCTGCCTACTTCTGATCTCTCTCCATCAAATAAATAAATAAAATCTTTAAAAAAAATAAAGTTTATTTTTATTTTATCCTAACCACTGATTTAATAAAATACTTTCTTGATTAATGTATTCATGCCAGTTAGAATTAAAATCTCTACATTTTCCTTAACTAATGCTTCATGAATGGATAGATTTATTTAATGCAAAAATGTGTTTTATGGCACTTGGCTGGCTCAGTCGGTGGAGCATGCAACTCTTGATCTCAAGGTTGTAGGTTCAAGTCCCACGTTAGGTATAGAGATTACTTAAAAATAAAATATTTAAAAAAAAAATGTGTTTGGCTGCTGTCCTTCAGAAGTGAATTTTTAACCCAAAATACTTACAAAATAATCTATTTATGTTTTTCTAAAATGTATCATTTATGACTTTTAAAAAATTTAAATAAAGTAAAAAATGTTTCTTTTATTTCCTGAAACACTATACAAAAATCACAAAGCTATTGTCTAAAATGTATGTGCTGTCTTGAATTATATTAATAATTATGCAGGCATATCTATGCATATGAATATATATGTATATATAATTATCATTGATTTAATTAATTCTTTCTTAGTATAAAAATAGATAAAAATAGATATTTAGCAACATTTCTTGAGCTTTGAAATACTCTTGGCACTTACACATAACAAAATATCATAGAACAGAAATCAACTAACTGTAATTTAAAATGTTTAAATAATATATGGAGCATAGCTATATGATGGGAATGCCAAACAGTACAAAAGAAATGTCTTCATGTAGTCATTAAGGCATATAAAATATGCATTTAAAATGTTTTAAATATTTATTTTGAATGTAATATATGTCTTGTAGAATTTTGCTGCCATTTTATGAAGCATAGAATTGTAAGAATAAAAATAAGTTTTTATGGAGAATTCACTTGAAATTCTTGGATAAAAAAGTAATCTTGGGCCCATTTTCTAAGTAAAATTTAAATCTTATTTTAATTATGTTAATTTTGCACAGGTATGTGTAGTATGCAACTTAATATTGTAAAAGCTAAATTGTGATTCTAATTATTGGCATTGTTTTCTCGGGAGTTTTGAATATATATTTATGATGCAACAGTAAACAAAGTAGGAACACTTATTGGCCACTATAGGAAAGAAACAAAATCAATTGCTGTGCAATTCTAAGCACATTCCATTAAAGAAATGGCCAGTTACATCAAATGGAGGTTCTATTACATATAGCTGCACTCAGCAATCTCTTGATAAAGCCACCCTATGATATTAGGTACTGTGAAGAACAGAGGGGCAAAGCAAGGTATTTGTTAACAAATGTTTTGGGTTTTTTTTGTTATTGTTTATAAATGTTTTAAACAGACTAATAGTAATAGTATAAGAGTGTTTGAATATATTTTATTTATATATGAATATCCAGTGACTTAACTTCCCCTAGGGATGCAGCTGTAAAGGTAGGTATATTTTCGCTCAATATAGCAAACAAAATTGATAAAGGTAACTTTCCATCTACTGATAAATAGGTGAAATTATATTCTACCTTGTATGTTTTCATTCCCTAAAAACATTGTTTGGATTTCTCTTTTTTGTTGGAAGTATTTGAAGCTACTTGAGTTGTATCAAATATGAACTGACTAAAATTTAACTCATTCAAATAAATTATAAAAATGGCAAGTTCTTAATGGAATTAAATCCAAGTCAAAACTACAAAATCCATACTTTATGGCTCATTCACATAGTTTCTTGACATTTCAGATAAGGCATAGGTTACTCTTTAAAAAGTGTACTTAGGAACTAGGGCCATTCTGTGGTTATTTTTGAAGGGTTCACTTTATAATAGAAATATGTATTATAAAATTGGATTTTAATGAAATCTGTTCTAATCAGTTTTATTCAGATTCATGGCATGTATCACATATCACATAATGGATACCCAGTAAATAAAAATCATAAACATAAGTAGTTAGCATGTATGTTCTGTTGGTAATCTCTTCATCTATGTTTCTTTATAAAGTGAGTAATGCAATCTTCTTACCATAAACTGTTCTTTTTTTGCCATAATATTTATTACATTATGAGGTACTATTTAATTGCCTTAGTCACTATTCTTATTGCTTATCATCTATCCCTTCTCCACCAGAAGATAATTCCATGAAGGCAGAGATTTCTATATGCCTTGTTCACTGGCATATCCTAAATATCTAGAACAGAGCATAAATTATAATAGATGCACAGTAAATATTGGTTAAATGAATACTTGAATGAAATAACATGAGTGGCTTTGTTTGACAACATTTTCAGATCTTCATGGAATAAATGAATTTTTGGAAGTACTATATCATAATAGTCTATATAAACAGAAAAACAGAATAGACCAATATTATTGTAGAAAAATTAAAATGTCTTCATTACCTTCCTTTATAAATAGTACCGGAGAAATATGGTAACATATTTATTTCAAATTTTCCCAAAAACTTTACTTAACTGAATGAAAATGAATAATAATCACAATAATGGCAATAAAAATAATCTTAGCAGCAATATTAATAAAATATGAACCCACAGAGATAAAGAAAACAGGAGAAAAATAGCAGATAGGGATGGCTACATTTTGGAGATAACAATTGTGGACGAAGAAGTAAGGAAGCTGACTACTAAGTGTCTATAGCATGGACATATCACGCAGTTCCCCCAGCAGAAAGTTCTGATTGAAGAAGTGCCTTGGGAAGGGGATGAAAATAGCAAGATGGCTGAAGAAACTAGAATCTTCCATACGTATTCTTGACTTTATACTGCCAGGTGACTAACCCTCTAACATCTGATGACTGGAAGCTTTTATCCTGGAAAACTACTCCTGTCCTAGAAGTGGTCTCGGAGGCACTAGGCCAGGCCAAGAAACATACAGAAATCAGAGAAATTAAGAGGAAAAATTCTGTGAAGTAATTGCAGAGACCTTACTACTTGACCTCTTACCACTTGGCTCCTATAAGGGGCAACAGTCTTATGCCCCTCAGAAAGAAATGGGAAGATTATTCTATGAGTAGATTGAAACACTCAAGAGAAAATATTTGTCGATAATATTTGTGAACTATCCGTAAAAGTGAATGGATCAACCTACAGTTAATACCTACAATTCCTTCAGGAGATAAAAAGTATGAAGCAGGTATACATGCTGGATGGATAAGAGGAATAAAATGTTATAAGTATTATGTTGAAATAAAAAAAAGTTTCAGAAGAATACATATAATTTATATATTTTCCTTGCATAAAACAGTAATACATATTTGAAGAGGCTACATACTTTATGATTCTCACTGTGTGACATTCTGGAAAAGACAAGACTATGGAAACAGTATAAGGATCTAGATGTTCATGTCCCGGTATAGGTTTATTGACTGTAACAAATGTTCCACTGTGGCATGGATGTCCATAGTGGGGAGGTTGTGCATGTGTGAGGTTGGGGTTTACAAAAACATTGTGCTTTCTGAACAACTTTACTGGGAATCTAAAATTCATCAAAGAATAGTCAATTGGAAAAATATACCTTGGAGGTAATTTTTTGTTATTCTCAAAACTTGTTAAAAATATATTGAAAATTATCTGTGTAATAAAAATAAGTCAGTACCCCCAAGTTATAACTTTACATGCTGAATTCCTTTGGTGGACTTTCCCAAACCCCCAGTATCTCAGCCTTCCAGCTCACTCCCCCACTCTTTCTCTCCATCCATCTTTCCCCTCTTTTTTATTTTCTTCTGTCTCAACCTCTCACCTCTTACTTTTCCTGCCTTTAGCTTCTTTATGTTGTAAATAAAGGCATATTCAGAATACATGAAGTAGTGAAGGTGTATGACACCGATTTCTGGGGAAATTAGGTCAGTACAGCACAGTGTCTCAGTAGTCACAATGCCAGGCCTGAAGCAGGATTGGATTTTAGTTTAGGAAACCATAGCAGGAAAACACACACACACACGCACACACACACACACACACACACACACACACACAACAGGAATCTGACTTGGTGATCAGGAATCTGACTTGGTGATCACCAATCTGGTAATTTACCTTCTTTCTGTCTCCATCTACTCCTACAATTGCTACAGCCTATTTCTCCCTTAAACTAGCTGCAGTAAGTCCTTTTGTATTTACTAATCACTGAAACTAAAGCATGTCATTGGGCAGATAAACCAGTCATGAGCTCCTGAACTAGCATCATTAAGGTGTAAAAACCCACCCAATGGGGGGCACCTGGGTGACTCAGTGGTTAAGCATCTGCCTTTCATTCATGTCATGATTCCGGAGTCCCGGGATGGAGCTCCACATTAGGCTCCCTGCTTGGCGGAAAGCCTGCTTCTCTCTCTCTCACTCTCCCTGCTTGTGTTCCCTCTCTGGCTGTGTTTCTCTCTGTTAAATTAATAAGTAATTTAAAAAAAAAAAAAAAAAAAACCTCCACCAAATGACATGTTTTGTTGGCCTAATCTAATTATTCAAATACTGTTCCTCTAATAACCCTGATTCTACCTAGATCTAGATTCCATGAAATTCATGTAGACTACTTTATTACTCCTTTTCAACTATTTGCTAAATGACTTTGATATGTCCACCTGAGATATTTTCTAGCGTTAAGCCATGAGAGGAGACTCTATTTTATACAGGGTACTTTGAGAATACGTGGTAATGGTGCCAAAGGCCATCTATAGAATGTGCCATGAAGTTTTTTTCATTTTTTGGAATTCTATTCAAAAAATAGAAATAGAAATAGAAATATGTGTGTGTATAGTGTATATATGTATAGTATATATATTTGTATATATGTGTGTGTATGAAGTAACACTAATGCCTAAATATTGAACTTGATTATTTACATTGAAAAACCCTGAAAAGCAGTGATGAATTCTTTGTGCCATTTCCTGCACCGTAGTACCCACGTAGTACTCACAAATTAAAAAAATAATAGTGATAGTGAATTGATTTAATAAAAATGGTCACAGAGGGGAGTCTGGTAGCAGGATAATAGAGTCCAGTAATAATAACTGATGTAATCTAGTCTCTGGATAAAACCTGTAATTTTCTATCTCTTTTGCCCCCAAGAGCCTCTTTAAATTATTCAGGTGAAGTGTGACTCACAGAACCCCAAAGATATGTAAATGCAAAGATTTATAGTCTAAGTTTGATGTAGGTAATGGGTCAGTGCACATCTGGGAGAAAAGCATAAAAGAAGTGAGGCCAAAGTGCTTTATTTTTCATGTAATGTCATTTATTTGCACATTTATTAAGTCTGCCTTGGATGGCTATATCACACTGAGGATAAGAGTCTCCAGGCTCTCAGGGGAGCATCTGCCCAGAGAGGGGATGTCCTGAGGGTTTACTTTGGGGAGAATGACAAGGAGATGAAAAAGCTTAAAGGCTGTCCAGACCTTGCTGTGTGCATTGTATAACATCCGTGGATGGGGAATTCTTTCTGCTGCTCAGTGCTCTTTTCTTCCAAGCTGAGTGAAATTTTAGATATCTATGCATACGCACTATATATGTACATATTTGGGATGCCATCTGAGTTCAAATCAGGGAGCTCAATGCAAGATAGTTAAATACCAGCCTAAATACTTTTTGGACAAACTGGAAAAAAAAAAAGAAATAAATAAAGTAGGAAAAAAGAAAGATCATTGTTATAATAGAGATTTTAAAATAGATGTGGAATAAATAGCAAGACAGGAATTGATTTTACTTAAGCGGGTTTGGGAGCTGGTAAGGGAAGCTGAGGAGAATTCAGTTTTCCTGGGTAATTATAGGAACCTAAGAAGCAGAAGAGAGGAAGGGCATACCAAATAGCGGCTTTGAATAAAGACATGTAAGTAAGTGCGTGTGCTCTGTAAACTGCAAATGAATCAGGGGGTTAGAATACTGGGTATATCCAGAGAACAATTGCAAAACAGTCTGAAAAAATAGTCACAAGTAAAATTATGAAAAACTCTAAATGCCAGGTTCAGGAGTTTATAATAAATGGAGTATTCTTGATAAAATGTATGTAGAAAATCATTACAATCATATATGAATTTTGAAAATTTATTTCTGACAATATGTAAAAGACAAATGGGAAACAGAAATGACAGATTAAAGTTGCAGGAGCTGAGGAGGCCTGAGTATGCCCTGGAAGTGAAGATAAAGGTGGAAAGGACAGGACTTAAACAGATTGGATTGGAAGAAAAGGGAGAATAAAGAGCAGAGGTGAGTTTAGTTTCTAGCAATTATGTGTGAAACCAGTTACTAAAATGGGTAATAGATTTAGAGATAGACGGAGAAAAATAAGGAGTTTATTTATTAGACGTGGTCAGATTGCAGTGCTTTAATACTCAGAGAACCTCAGATAATAGGGAAACTTGAAAAAAAAAATGAAGAACAGAAATTTATGATCAGGACCCACAGAGAAAAGGTAACTAATGATCAGGTCACAAGGAAGGTAAACAGTGTATATGATTCACTACACTATGATGGAGGTTTTCCTCATCTGGGCTCCTCTTTTCATCCCTGCTGTGGCTCCTATTCTCATTATCTTCTTATGCAACATCTGTGGTCATGGTACTTTGAGAATAAAAGAATAAAGAACAAAGAAAATACAATTTGAAGACTGTGGCCACCAACTGAAAAAATGCAATCCGAGGAGAGTCTAAGTCAAAAGGATTCTGAAGAGGAAGTGTAGTTGTCTGTGCCTCTCTACTCATAGCCTAGGAAATTTGGCAACTTTGTGTAGAGCAAAGTCAAAACAACTCGAGTTGATGGATATGTATTGATTTATTCATTTAACATAAATATAGATATAAAGTTGCTAAAAGAATTGCACAATGTACTATGTATATTGGAAATATATAAATGTACTCCAAGCTTACTTCAATTAAATCTTATATCTCAAAATGGGATATTGAATGGGATATAAAATAATGGCCCCTAAAGTTGTTTATATCCTGATTCCCAGAACTAATGAATATGTTATGGAGGGGATCAAACTTGCAGATGGGATAAAGTTTGCTGATCAGCACACTGAGATGAGGCATTATCCTAGGTTATCTGGGTAGGCCTAATAAAATATCAAGGTCCTTATAAGTGAAAGTGGGAGGTAGGAGAGTCAGTGTCACTTTGACACAGTGTGATAAAGACTCAAATAGTCATTACTGGCTTTGACGATGGAAGGGACCCACAAGTCAAGGAATGCAGGTAACTTCTAGGAGCTAAAAGAGAGAAAACAAAAACAAAAATGGAGCAAGAGCAGATTCTCATCTAGTGTGTCACATACCCTCATCTGCATTGACACGGAGGAATTATTTAATAACTAAATTCTAGACAGAATTGTAAGGTAGATACTGTGCAACTTTGTATCCCCTAGACCTAAAGCAGTCTGTAGTACTACAAAAGTTGGTCAGTGGTGTATAAATTATGTCTGCTATTAGAAGGCTGTTGAATGGTAAATGATTAACCCTATTAGAGGTTCTCTAAAATGCCTTCCAGTCAGCTTCATCTGCTGGATTTCATAAGCTGGACAATCAGTCCTCTGCCCTTGTGTGAAAGACAGACCTAGGAAATCATTTCTAATGCATTGAATACGGGAAAGAGTGTTAGGATGACAGTTCTCTTGCAACATACCTTTTTTTGTGTTGTTAGCTACCTGTAAAGAGGTTCACGAGGCCAGTGAACCTGGCCAACAGCCAGTGAGAACCCAAGTCCTGACAAAGAACAATAAGTGAGCTAGGGAGTAGATCCTCTCTCACTCAAGCCTTGAGATGACTGCAGTTCCAGCCAGCCCTCTGACTGCAGCCTCATGGGGGACCTACACCAGAGAACCCAGTTCAGCTCTGTCTGAATCCCTGATCCACAGAAACTATAAGGTCATAGTCATTGTTTTAAAAAGTAATATTTCCAGGTAATTTGTGATGCAGTAGTTAATAATGTATTAACTAAAATATGTGAAGAGTAAATGCTGTAACATATATAGAAATTCAGAACCAGAGTTTTGGTTCTGTAAATAGAACTGTAACCAAACTATCATTGTCTAATATTTTATATTAAAAGCCTAAATATATTATTTGCTTTATTGGAAATAAAGATTTTTAAAGATTCTGAGTGCAATTTGAGCCCAGTAGGAAATGGCAAACAAGGGAAGAGATGAAGGATGTGGACGTACAAATTATTGACTAAATTATGTGGGGCATGTCCCAAGAATTTCCTCCTTTAAACTGATAAACTCAGAGCCAAACTGAATATATTTGTAGCTTTCTGAATAAGCAATTTAGAGATGATTTTGTACTGGTCAGCATGACCCAGGACACTGAAATGTTTTGATCTTCATCTTCTTAAGAGAAAAAGTAATAGATCTGTAGTAAAAATGACACTCTGCTTTCTCTGAGTTCTTTGAAGCAGAAGTGCCAGTGAATGATAGCCCTTCTTCAAATATAGGAACTTTGGGAGAGAGGTCCCACTATAAGGAGTAAGCAGTGCAGGGTAGTAGATATGGTCAGAAAGGGGGTCTTCAGAATAGTGGAAGTAGGACAAAGTGTATTTTCCCATGGATCATGGATCATATGTGGACCCAGGAGAAAGTCCAACTAGGTCATAGTTGTTTTTGTTTTTAAAGATTTTATTTATTTGACAGAGAGAAACATAGTTAGAGAGGGAACACAAGCCGGTGTGTGTGTGTGGGGGTGGGGGAGTAAGAGAGGGAGAAGCAGGCTTCCCACCAAGCAGGAAGACTAATTCAGGACTCAATCCCAGGACTCCAGGATCATGACCTGAGCAGAAGGCAGATGCTTAACAACTGAGCCATCCAGGTGCCTCAACTAGGTCATTTTGAAAAGAACCATAATACAAAATGGTTCTCTGCCCAGGTTAATCAACTTCAGCAAAAGGAGCTAGAGGCACCATAAGATTCAGAAAGTACAAAATAAAAGTGAGCAAATTTAAGAGAAGACTTACCTGTCAAAGAAGAGGATTCTTCAACAACTGAAACGCAGCTTTGCTTGGGGATTTTTATTATCTTTACTGACCAAAGCAACCCATCGAAATATCAATATAATCAAAAAAATAGTGTCACTCTTTTAATTTGGTACAAACATCTTACTATAGAATTTGTTGGTATTATTTAACAGTAATTTCATGTTAAATCTTGACTTTTTAGTCAGTCCCAATTTTATTTAGTCAGTTTTTTGATATCTCAACCCTTTTAACCAGTATAGACATGGTTAAGGTCAAACAGTTTATTTTTAATAGCATAATCTAAAGTTTATTGGACCTCAGGTTTATTTCACGTAAGAGTTCATAACTGAAGTGGAAAATTCAAAAAATGGATTATTTCCTATAAATAACTGTTTCCAGGAATAGGCCATCTGCGGACCAAAAAATGTAAAGCTTCAGACTACAGAGGGTCAATATCTAACCTTTTCTACACTAACATGGCTTTGAAGAATCAATATTTTTCATTTTCTTTACCTAAAAGGAAAGCACTATGTTAGCACCCAGAGACGTGCTGTCTGGATCTATTACTATTGTTGTATTCCTAAAGTATACTTTCATATTAATAATTTAAAAAGCTCTCTCAATGTTTTTAGAAATACTTCTCTTTTAAGCATTGAAATAAAATCATGAAAATTATTTTATTTTCAGATAAAATAACTCTGCTGAAGATGTGGAATAGGAAACATTTGTTTAACAATTGTAACAATGAAACCTATAGGAATATTGTACTCTGTTACTACTGAGTGATTGATGGACATTGCTTGAAAATACACTATTAGAAAATACACTATTAGATATTCAGGAACAATTCAATTTAACCCACAAAATGAGAGGTCTTCGGAAAGAATCTTCTCCCAATTTTAGGGAGATTTATCTCTCCTTCTTTCTCTAATCAGATACCATTCTTCTTATAGAGTCATCTTTTTTTTTTTTTTTAAGATTTTTATTTATTTGACAGAAAGAAACACAGCCAGAGAGGAGTGAAAGGGGGAGAAGCAGGCTTCCTGACGAGCAGGGAGCCCGATGTGGGACTCAATCCCGGGTCTCCAGGATCATGATCTGAGCCGAAGGCAGTTGCTTAACCAACTGAGCCACCCAGGGGCCCCTCTTATAGAGTCATCTTTACAAATTAAACAGGAATGGAATACTCTGTGAATGTTATTCCTATTATTTGTCAATTCACTGGAGAATCACATGACACAATGTGATGATAAATTCAGAGTACAAAATGGTATAGACACTATGATCCCATTTGTTAAATATATGTATATAAATTCATATGTGTGTACTTTGGATAGGTTGTGCACCATGTACTCTTTGTATCTGGTTTGCAACGTAGAGTTTTATATTTATTTTACATTTTATGTTGTTACATTGTAATTTTTGTACAATTTGAGTTTATGCACACCCACATAATTTTATTATAAAACCTAAAATGTTTTCAAGACTAGAACTCGGGGCGCCTGGTGGCTCAGTTGTGACTGCCTTCGGCTCAGGTCATGATACCGGAGACCCCGGATCGAGTCCCACATCGGGCTCTGTGCTCGGCGGGAAGCCTGCTTCTCCCTCTCTCACTCCCCCTGTTTGTGTTCCCTCTCTGGCTGTGTTTCTTTCTGCCAAATAAATAAAATCTTTAAATTAAAAAAAAAAAAGACTAGAACTAGATAGTTTTCAAAAAGAGACAGAGTTAAGCCAATTATAATCATAATCAAATGAATAATATTATAACTTGTATTTTTACCATATATTCCAAATATACAATATAGTACTGTCTTTTAGTAATGTGAACATTTTCTGGATTTAGCAGAAGTCACAGATATATTTTTATGTATCATCTATATTCTGTCTACAGTCCAGGTACTCATCAAATGATTAGCACTTCAATAGTATAGCCTTTGCAAATTGATTAGATTTATCTCAGTATATGAAACTAAAAAACTAGGGAGATATTGTCTCATAACAAATACTGCTTAGACATATGTAATTATTTAGTTAACACAGATTTATTGTCTTCATTTATATCCAAGCTATGAAATGTCCCATAAACATTTCATATTAGATTCTTTGTAAGTAACATTTTTTAGTATTTTTTATACACCCTGAATTACACATTCTTTATGAGTGCTTTGCTAATTTTTTGATTTCTGGGAAGTACTGGTCATTTTACTCATTAATCATTATCCCATTTTTTACTTAGGTAGCATTATTAAGCCACATATTTAATGCTATAATTTATCAATTTTTAATCCATCCCCAAATGGTTTCAAAATAGGGAATTATCCGGGCAGAAACCAAGTGACTTGTTTGCATCTCACCTTATGCTTGCTTACATCCCATTCCAATGGGACTCTGAACTTCAGCAGCTCCTATTCTTTCCCTTTCCCATTCTTGCAGTAGTGAGGATTGACAGATGGAAAAGAAGAGGAAAAAGGAGAAATGACAGAGGAAATGGAGGAGGAAAAATAAGAAAAGGAGGGGGAGGGGGAGAAGTGGGATAGGAAAAGGGGAAGAAGAAGAAGGAGGAGGAGAGTGAAGAAGAAAAGAGAAGAAGCAGCAACCACTTAATGCAGAATGCCTGGCATGATAGTAGGCTATTTATAGAAATTCTATTGTTCAATCCACATAATAACCATATGCAGATTGTGTTAATTTTTCCATTTTACAGGTGATAAAATCAACATTCACAGTGAAACTAAATAACTTGGTAAAGTTCACATGATGTTAGCTACAACTACAGTCAGAACCTAGGTTTTCTGACTCTCAGATACTTCCCAATTTATTGCCTTGAATTTTCCCTTCTCTTCCCTCCAACCCTCCTATTCTTTTTTTTTGACAGGGAGAGAAATCACAAGTAGGCAGAGAGGCAGGCAGAGAGAGAGGAGGAAGCAGTTTCCCTGCTGAGCAGAGAGCCCGATGCGGGCCTTGATCCCAGGACCCTGAGATCTTTGCCTGAGCAGAAGGCAGAGGCTTTAACCCACTGAGCCACCCAGGCACCCAAATCCTCCTACTCTTACCTGCCTATTGCCCACTTTCACTAATGTGAGTTACCCAGTCACAAGATCACAGCTCTATAAAACTACTGACTCTTTTCCATCTAGTCTGGATTTCCATCTCATGCATCTGTTCTGTTGTTTAGACCATGAAATATTTGTGGTTTTTGTGCATACTTTAAACAAAATAAAAGTTAAAAAAAGATTCACTTTCAAAATTCATATTTACTTTTTTAAAATTTTTCACATTTACAAATAAACCTTCTAATATTAAACAAAGAATTTAACCTTCACTTGACTATGCAAGAAAAAATGGTCAATTGAGGTAGTCAAATGTAAAAATTACATTACTTTTCAGGGGGTCAAGTTTAGGGATACTTGATTAAATTAATCACCTATTCACTTAATTCTCTGAATTTCATATTTTAATGTATAGGTTTTTTTTTATTTTAGACAATTATGAAAAAGCAACATTCAACATAAAATCAATACAGTATGAAGTCATACAGATAATGTAGCTGAAATATTTTCAGTTTGAATTATCTTATTAGTATTCATTTGAAGAACTATATTAAGCCTTTAAAGTATCCCTGATAAAATTTTTAATTATGTATTTTATATTTTAAATGTTTAAGAAAAAATGCATACAAATAGCTTGAATTAATCTAATTAAATGTTTAAATTTATTGCCTATAAAATATATTGATTTTTCACTGTATATATTAAAATGTTATTTTCTTTTTTTTTATTATGTTGTTAGTCACCATACAGTATGTCATTAGTTTTTGATGTAGTGTTCCAAGATTCACTGTTTACATATAACACCCAGTGCTCCATGGGTACATGCCCTCCTTAATACCCTCCCCGGGCTAATCCATCCCCCCTACCCCCTCCCCTCTATAACCCTCAGTTTGTCTCATTTTCACACACCCTTTTATGGTATTTAACCAAACTAATCCAAGAAGCTGTGACCAAAATGACTAAGTAGTATTCCTTCAGTTTGATTTATTTCAAGCCATCAAGTTCCTTTTAAGGAAATAAACATCTAGACATTATAATAACAATATATTACTTAAATAGAGAATTCTACATTGAATTCTGGCTTGTGGTTATACTGATATGATAATAATTACAGTCGTTGGCATAAGCATTAGATTCACTTATCAAACGTTGGTATATCATATGTTATCGAACCTGCTTTTTATAAAATTTAGGTTTTTTCCACATAATTATTTATTAACTAAAAGTTCAATCAAGGCATTTTAGTTGTCAATTAGTAATAAAACTTGAAACAACTTATTTTAGCATGATAGAATGTTTTAGTTAACAAAAAGAGTATAGAATATAAATAATTATTTGCTTTTCAAATATACTATACTTGTTACTTGGACCTGATACTAATATTGAGTAAAATAAATGGAAACCTTCAATGGAATCTATAATAATTAGCTGACTTCATGAATTACTACATAATTATTTAATCCTCATGTAATAATGCTTTGATTACTTTTTTAAGTCATTTGGCAGAAGTATGAAAATCAATGTGTTTAGAGTACATATCAATGATAAAAATGGAAGAGAGGGACTTCTGGGTGGCTCAGTCAATTAAGTGTCTGACTTTGGCTCAGGTCATGATCCCAGAGTCCTGGGATTAAGTGCCACATCAGGCTTCTTGCTCAGCAGGGAGCCTGCTTCTCCCTCTGCCTGCTGCTTCCCCTGCTTGTGCTTTCTACCTCTCTCTCTCTAACAAATAAATAAAAATAAAATCTTTAAAAACAAATAAAGCTTTAAAAAATGGAAGATAATAGTTCAGGGAAGAAAAAGATTTAGTGCATATTCGATCAAGAACTCAAACAGATTTCTCTTTAAAAAAAAGAAAAGAAAGATTTAGGAACTCCTGGGTGGCTCAGTCAGTTTAGCGGCTGCCTTAGCTCAGGTCCTGATCCTGCAGTCCTGGGATGGAGTCCCACTCCTGGCTCCCTGCTAGGCATAGAGCCTGAATCTGTCATCAATCTCAGTACCCTGAGATCATGACCTGAGCCATAATCATGAGTTTGACACTTCACCAACTGAGCCGCCAAGGCACCCCCAGGTTTCTTTTTTTATAAAGCATTAATTGCAAAAATTACAAGCTAGAACACTTCTTAAATTATATAAATGTTCTTTAGCTGAGTTCTCTGGTACTTTCTGTTGGGTTTTTTTGGTTGGTTGGTTGGTTGGTTGGTTGGTTTTTGTTTGGTTTTGGGTTTGGTTTTGGCTACAAAATAATCACCTTCACAAAGTTAACACAAATGACTTGAAATATATACATATATGTTCATATGTCTATATGTATAAAGACTCAAACATGCTTACTACTTATTCAGATTTAGTAAATCACAGTTTCATCTGGTAACAAATGCCATTTTGTTTTGTTTTGAAGATTTTATTTATTTGAAAGAGAATAAGTGACAGAGAAAGTATGAGCAGGGGAAGGCGCAGAGGGAGAGGGACAAGCAGACTTCCTACCGAGCATGGAGCCTGAGTCTAATCTTGATCCCTGGATCTCTTGATCTCAGGACCCTGAGATCATGACCTGAGCCAAGGGCAGCTACTTAACCAACTGGTCCACCCAGGCATTCCTGCCACTGAGTTTTGGATGACATCATATCATTAACAAATAATTAAGAAAAGTCAAGGACTTTATAATTTAATATTCCCAGAAATAGAAATATCTCTAGTACCTCAATGAGTATAAGTCTGAGATAAGGCAATAACCAAGTTATTTTGGTGGTTTGAATTGGCAGCTAAAAACAGACACCCTTCCTTTGATACTACCAGACAAGTAAAAGCTTCTGTAAAGCCATTAAAGCTTCACTAGGGAAGAGCTGAGCAGTGGGAGTGTTAGAATCACAGGAGGGGAGTCAACTCAGTCAAATTTATACTGGTGCTTTAAAAATGGCATTGATCTTATGTAGCGGATGTGTCTCTTGGTTGTTTTGGGCTTCTCCACTATCAAAAGCTTCTCATACCTAAATGAAAACTTTACCCTTTCACATTGGAAGCCCTCTTGTGATCGACCCTTCCTGCCTTCCCAGTGCCTTTACTGGCACCAGAGTTTTTAGCCTTCCCTACTTTGGCTGCTTCTACTCCTACTATGTGTTTTTAATTTCTTCCTCAAAGCATTCTGAGTCTTTGGTGTTGTCTTTTCGTTGTGCATTGAAGCTATCATGCCTATTTTCCCTGGTACTTCTAGTTGGAGATTCCTTAGTCATAGACTTTTATATCCAGCATTTGGAAGTAAAAAATAAAGCAGAACCAATAATGAGAATCTGTAAGATTCACTGGTATGCAGTTTCACATTGGTAAGGTTCATCTCAAAGAAAACTGCAAAGAGGATATGTATGTTTCCTTGCGTTTAACTCCTTATTCTGCTGCAAAGAAATGTTCTCTAATAACCTCTGCTCTCCACTCTTCTTCCTGTCTCTTTCTCACTATAACAAGCTGGCAGATTCACACACTTCTCTAGCTCTCTGGCTCAAATATCACAAACCTGCAGGCACACCATGAGTGTTAGTTTAGCCTTTTACATATACTTGTATTAGCATGTGTCTCATGCTTGAACAATTACTTCTATATATTTCTGCCTCTATCACATGATTTTGAGCTCAGGACATTTTTCTCACTGGCACAACTGGTTATTAAAACACTGTTAAATGAAGAAATGCTCAAGTGAATAAATAAGGGTATAAATTTGGTTTGAAGATAAAAATCTATAGAAGTGATTGTGTTAGACCCCATGTGTGTTTTATATGAACAGCACATTTTATCCCTATGGAAGATTGATTTTAGTAACAGTTTTACTCATATGATTTTAGAATTGAGTCTCAAACAGATACTTTGAGTCTATATAGTTAGCAGCAATCACATAGTCCTATTATACTAGTCCTATTATATAATCACTCACTTCCCACCTAACACAACTTTGCAGTAAGACTAGATTTCATTTTTTTAGAATAAGAAATCAAAGAATCAATATTTGTTATAGCATTTATGAAGTACAACCCCATGTCCAGTGAAAAGAGATATACCACTTCCAATTTACTAAGGTCCCAAAGCAGGTGATGGTTCTACACCTCTTTTATTCCATATAGATAAATGTGGCATGGTAGAAAGAAGTAGCTAGACATCTGTAAAGATCAAAACCACCAAGTATATAACAAGATTGCTTTATTATTTGTATCAAATTATTAAGTTGATCAAATTATTTAACCTTTTAATGACAATGTCATCACCAGTAAAATGGACAGAAAGAAATGTCCATTTTATAATGGGTTTATCAGATGTGATTATATATGTTAAATCTAGGGTAAAGTGAAAAGCAAAATATAAATTATCTGTTTTTATTTGCCATCCAAATTCTCGCAGCAGTTATTTAGCTATTATTCATATATTATCTACTAATACTGCATTTTTTCAAGTTTTACTTTTGATGTGTAGTGTGAAAGTTTTTTTTTAATTTTTTATTTTAATTCAGTTAGTTAACATGTAATGTATTATTGGTTTCAGGGGTACAGGTCTGTGATTCAGCAATCATATATAATACCCAGTGCTCATTATATCACATAGCCTCCTTAATGTCCATCACCCAGTTACCCCCTCTTCCACTCCCCTCCCCTCCAGCAACCGTCATTTTGTTTCCTATAATTAAGAGTCTTTTATGGTTTGTCTCCCTCTCTGATTTTGTCTTATTTTATTTTTCCCATCCTTCCCCTATGATCCTCTGTTTTGTTTCTTAAGTTATTGATGTGTATTGTGACAGATTTACTGTTGCTCCCCACTCTTATACCCCCTTCCTTGTAGGGAGATTATACATAGCAATTTATTACCCTATAACAAGCAGAACCTTCTTTGTCACCTAACCCCTGACAACTGGTTTGGACATATGACTTGCCTTAGCCAATAAATGTGAGCAAAAGTGACAGTGTGCTCTTCTCCAGCAGAAGCTTTAAGAACCATTATGTTCATTTGTTGCCCTCTTGCTCTTTCCCCTTGTCATAGGAAAAGTATAACCTATAGGGAGCGGTTTATTCAGCCTAGATCTTAGACTAAAGAAGAAACAAGGAGTATTAATACAACCGTCAGTAACCCTTACATTTAACATGAGCAAGAAATAAGCCCTTTTGCTCTAAATCATGGTGACACTATAATTTATCATTCAGACTAGGAATCGGTTGGAATCGGTTGTAAATGAATGGTGTGCTATTAATGATTATACGAAGACTGCAGACATATGCATGGGCAGTCCCAAGCAAACAGGAAGAATGTGCATTTTAGCTACATGAACAGAATTTAATGAGTTAATTTCTACAAGGCATATTACAAAAAAGGGTAAGTATCACTTGCAGTCTCCCCTACCATCGCAACCATTCCCAGGAAAGCCTTTACTTTTTTTTTACATTAAATTTTATTTTGTCAGTGTTCCCAGATTCATTGCCCATGCCCCACACCAAGTGCTCCATGCAATAGGTGCCCTCAGTACGCACCACCAAGTTCTCCCATTCCCCCACCCCCTCCCTCCAAGTCCTTCAGTTTGTTTTTGTGTCCAAAGTCTCTCATGTTTCGTTTCTCTCCCTGAATTACTCTGCTTCCCATTTACTTTCCTTCTCCTACTGACTTCTATATTACTCCTTATGCACCACAAGTAAGTGAAACCATGTGATACTTGACTTTTTCTACTTGGCTTATTTCACTCAGCATAATCTCTTCGAATCCAGTCCATGTTGCTACAAAAGTTGGATTTTCATTCTTTCTGATTGAGGCATTGTATTCTATTGTATATAAGTACCACTTCTTCTTTATCCATTCACTGTTGATGGGCACCTTGGCTCTTTCCACAGTTTGGCAATTGTGGCCATTTCTGCGATGAACATTGGGGTATATATGGCCCTTCTTTTCACTACATCCGTATCGTTGGGGTAAATGCCCAATAGTGCAACTGCAGGTTATAGGCTACCTCTATTTTTAATTTTTTAAGGAATCTCCATACTGTTTTCCAAAGCAGCTGCACCAGCTTGCATTCCCACCGAAAGTGTAGGAGAGTTCCCCTTTCTCCGCAGACCTCTCCAACACATTA
>PITA01010428.1:0-43356 GCA_004023965.1 Spilogale gracilis
TCTTAGAAAAATACTAGGATAAGAGAATAATAACACCAAATCAGGTATCACTCAGTAATAGTTATACCCAAAGACTAGAACATATATTCTATCTTGATTTCATTACTCTTTAAAATAATAGATTCAATTGACAACCACTTGCATTGTATAAGTAAATTGATGGTGATGAAAAGTTTCAAAAAATTTCCTCTTTTAATGGTGCAGGATAGTTGTTAAGACTTTACCTTTGGCTGCAGTTCTGATCCCTGCATCCTGGGATCAAATCCTGTGTCACGCTCCTGGCTCAGCAGGAAGCCTGCTTCTCCCTCTCTCACTCTCCCTGCTTGTGTTCCCTCTCTAGTTATGTGTCTGTCAAAAAAAAAAAAAAAAAAAAAGTAATTATGCAGGAGATCCTATTTATATCTGTGAAACTAAGCAACAATTTACTTTTTTGCAAAATATTTTCATGTCTGCTCCTGTGCATAAAGGTTGACAATGATGATAGATGATAGATAGATATTAAGTTTTTAGTCATTAATGATAGCCATTATCTATCATTAGATAACAGGTATATAATAAATTTTTAGTCAGTAATGATAGTCATTATCATTAGATGATAGAGATAAATTAAATCCTTGGCTGTTCAATATTACTCAATATTTGAGAATATTATGTTGCAGATAACATAAACATAATAACAATAACTAAAAAGGATACATTGTTGTCTTCTTAATAAATGTTCTCCATAGAGCTTCTAATTATGACAAATATTGATACAGAATGTGATTTATGAATCATGCTATTCATAAATTTTATTCACATTTTGAAAACATAAACAATTATACCTTTTAAAATGACCACTACTTAATCAATTATATCTTAAATAAGTCTACATGTTTTCTTTTTACTTTTACTATTTTTCTGTCAATTGATTTTTTAAACCCTTTATTGAAGATTTTTTCAGAAAATACACAAAGACTAAGTGTATAGCTGACTGAATTCTTCCACAGTGAACACACACACCCTTGAATGACACCCAAGTCAAGAAATAGAATGACCAGCATCCCCAGAAATTCTCTTTGTGCACTAAAAAGTAGCCTCCTGTCTCCTCAGAGTTACTAATCTTTTGACGTGTTATATCATGCATTCATTTCTTCAGTTCTTGAACTTTAATAATTGAAATTATACAGTATGTACTTTTTTCCCATCTGGCTTCTCTCACTCCACATATTATAAAATTAAGCTTATATATTTAATAAGGTACCTTTGGATAGATTTTAAATAGGAACTTAAAAATAAAAGGAATTTTGAAAAACCAACCTGATACTCAAATAATATCTAATGAAATAAACCAAAATTATTATTTTTGATTTTCAGTAGAAGTTAACTTAACTAACGAAAAAAATCGAAGACTTTAAGATATTTGTAGTTATAATGTTGAATATGTGTTTTTCACCTCTTTATAGTATTAGGAAATTCTGCTCATCTTCACAAAAAACTCTGTGTACATTAATTTAATGCAAAAATTCTCTGTGACTGAGTATTGTTAGGATACCACAGTTTTATGAAGAAAATATAAGGTAGGTTTATGTTACCTGGAATGGTTAAAGACTTTTATCTCTTTTCTTAAAAAGACAGGGACAGGCATTGGACTCTGATGCACATTTTTCATTAAAGAAATATAGCATGGCAGTTGGCTGGTCTCCAAACCATTAGTCTTTCATTTGTTTCCTATTCCCCAGGAGTGTGTTTAAAGAAAACTAGAGTACCATTGAGAAAACAGAGTATAAACTCCTAGGGAAAAAAATTAGGAACACATTATTCCATCACATGTGTATTAAATCACAGCTTTTAATTTATCTTTTGGAATTGTTTCTATAAATAGCATATTATTTTTTAATATTAAAAAGAAAATCCTGAAAAATGACACTTGAAAAGCTCAGGATTTAGTGTATGCTATGAAATCATACTCTTTAGTTCATGTACACACACATACACAAACACATTAATTTTAAGACAGTGAATAATATACAAGAGATCAGTTAACAATGGAATTTATAGCTTATGGAAAAAAAGTAAAAGAACAGATGAACTACCAAAAGGACTACCAAAAGTATAAAACCTAGAGAGGAAGTTTCTTTGCAGATTTTTTTCTGGTTTTGTTTTTATTGTCACAGTTTGGAGTTCTTGCAGATGCTTCCAAAGATATTTGTGAATCAGAACAATTATCAACTATTTATAGAATTTATATATATATATATATTATATGTATATATGTATTAGCTGAAGACAAGAAAATATGGAAAGAATAATGTTTCTTTTTGTATCTAGTGTGGATTTTGCAAACACACATTCACACATGCACAGAAACAGTTACTATGCAATATTTTCTATATATTTTTGTATAAACACAATTATAAAATGAAATTAGTAGTGGAGTCTTGGGAAAATAATGAGTTTGCCAAAGTGTTATATCATTCCTTTATTAATCCCATTTAGTGCTTCTTTCTTGCTTAACTGTTCCAAAAATTTGTGATATTGAAATTCTTAAAAGTTGTCCACTCTTACCTTCCACTCTTTTCTGCTCTTCCGTATCAAAAGGAAAACATCTCTCTTTTTTTCAGACACAACTTATAGTCTAAATTCCTTCCTGTTCTTCTACCTCTGAAATGATCCTTTAATACATGTTCTTCATTTATATTTTATGTCTTCCAATTTTATTCACTAATTTTCTTTTTTTTTAATATTGATACCTTCTTTATTACTATATTGTGTCTGTTGAGGTTGTGGATGCAACTACAATGTTGTATCAATTGAAACCCCTAAAACTTCAAATTCTACAGCTCTGAAATGGGGTTCCTAGTGCCATATATCCATCATCCTACTCACTTTGTATGTCATTAACTTTTATTTCTTTTATTACCCCAAAGGAGCTACATCTTTATTTTGTTTACTTTATTATTTATTTATTTATTTATTTATTTTTAACTTTAAATTTATTTTATTTTTTCAGTGTTCCAAGATTCATTGCCCATGCCCCACACCCAGTGCTCCATGCAATAGGTGCCCTCAGTACCCACCACCAGGCTCTCCCATCCCCCCACCCCCTCCCTCCAAGTCCCTCAGTTTGTTTCTGTGTCCAAAGTCTCTCTTGTTTTGTTTCTCTCCCTGAATTACCCTACTTCCCATTTACTTTCCTTCTCCTACTGTCCTCTATATTACCCCTTTGCACCACAAGTAAGTGAAACCATGTGATACTTGACTTTTTCTACTTGGCTTATTTCACTCAGCATAATCTCTTCCAATCCAGTCTATGTAAATGGCATTATTACATATCATAGAAGAAAATCATGAGACATCAGTCTTAACTTTCTCACCTAAATACACATCCCTTTTATTAAACCCTTTACAAAAAAATTATTCTTATTCCTTTTCCTAAGTAAAATGAGTGGCTCCACTCCCTTACTTGCCAATTTTTGAACATACTCCTTTGTAGTCTCTTTTAAAACCACACAAAGCAACACAAAAACAACTAGAACAATTACAAAAGCATATATAGCACACTCACCCCATGATCCTTTATATTGCTTTTCTTCCCCTTTTAGCCAAATTTCTTGAAGACAATTAATTTCTTGATCTTTATATTCTCCCTCCCCATTCAATATACAATTCATTTAATTATTATATATTTATTATTATTTCAAGTAATTCACTGACTCCATGTAAAAGAATTACACATCCCCATTTTGTAAGTTAATGCTGTCCTCATTTGTGATCAATATAATTTTTCCAACTCATTGACTGTTACCAGATTAGAAATACGACTTGCTTTGGTTAATGGAAATGAGCAAAATGATCAATTGTTTGTCACAGTAGAAAATTTAAGCACTACTTCCCCACTGCCTGTTACATCCTTTGCTTTTCTCTCTGTTGCAAGGATGTAGGGCAAGATAGAAGCTAACCTTTCATTAGAAAGTCACAGAAGCTGAACCATAGCTGACACTAGCCAACATGTAACAACAAGGAATAGAGTTTTGTTCTTGTAAGCAGCCTGAGTTTGTATTGTTGTTGTCATTTTGCCATAGCATAGTAAAATTTTAATAATGTGCAAAATATACCAGAAGACACAATTTTGGAATTTAGAAAAATGGTGAGATGTGTTATGCAATGGAGAAATATTTGATAGCACTATCAAAAGCAATAATGTGGAAGAAAGTCATACATCAAATGAACTTGTGGATTTAGTGTACTTGGCTGAGATGGGCTGAATTTAATAAGACACTACAAGTAAGAGACGAGCTGAAAAATGATTGGCATTGACAAACACAAATGAAGAGAAAACAGAAGGAATTCTAGGGCTTTCAATATTGAAGGATAAAATTGTTATTAATAGCCAACAATTAAAGACAAAATATAGTGTCGATTTTTGCTGAATAATCAGCTTCATGGAATAATCCAACTCTAAAATCTGATCATGAAGTCCTTTGTTAAATCTCTGATTTGACTTAGTTCGCTCTCAGCTAGTATTTTAATCATGAGAAGAGTCTTAAAGAAATGAGACTAAAGCTGCTGATCCTCCAAAGAAACCCCATGAGCTCCAGTGACTTGGAAACGAGCGCAGAAAATAAAAAGCATGTTTACAAGAAAATTCTATAGACTATTGGTAAATAGAGCATAACTTAGCTTTTATGTGTTGAGTTGTATCTTCCAAAAACATACATTGAAGTCTTTGTTTTTTTTGTTTTGTTTTGTTTTTGTTTTTGTTTTTGTTTTTTCTGGTACTCGGAATTTGATCTTATTTAGAAATGGGCTCATTGGAAATGTAATCACTTAAAATGTGGTCACATTAGAGTTGGATGTGCCCTTAATCCAATATAATTTGTATCCTTACAAGATGATAGAAATTTAGACACTGACACAGTCACCAGGGCAAGATAGCCATGTGAATATGAGGACATAGATTGGAATTAGGCTACCACAAACTAAAAAACATATGGGTTTACTGGAAACTGACAAGACAAGAAGAGATTCTCCCCCAGAACCTTCAGAGAATGTCCCTGCCAACACTTTGACTTTGGACTTCTAACCTCAACAACAGCTGGAGAATAAATTTTTGTTGTTTTTAAATATCTTATCATTCTGCTATGCCTGCATTACCCTGATGCCAAAATCACATAAAGACAATATAGAATAAAAAAAAAAAAAAGACATAGGCCACCATACCAAAAATAGTAAAATACCTAGGAATGAATTTAACTAAGGGGATGAAAGACTTGTACTCTGAAAAGTACAAAACATTGATGAAAGAAATTGAAGAGGATACAATCAAATAGAAATATATTCCATTTTCATGGATAAGAAGAACAAATATTAAAATGTCCTGGAAGAACAAATATTAAAATGTCCATACTACCCAAAACAATCTACAAACTTAATACAATTTCTATCAAAATACCAATAACATTTTTTCACAGAACTGGAACAAATAATCCTAAAATTTGTATGGAACACAGAAGACACTGAATATCCACACAAATTTTGAAAAGAAAACAAAACTGGAGCCATCACAATTCTAGGTTTCAAATTACACTATAGGCTGTAATAATTAGAACAGAATGGTATTGGCAAAAATAGATACCTAGATCAGTGGAACAGGATAGAAAGACCTGGAAACAAATCCATTATTATATGGTGAAATAATCTTTAACAAAATAGCCAAGAATATGCAATGGGAAAATTGGAGGAATATATGTAAAGAATGAAACTGGACCACTTTCGTACACCATACACAGAAATAAATGCAAAACACATTAAAGACCAAAACAGAAGACCTGATGCCATAAAAACATTGAAAGCACAGGCAGTAATTACTTTGACATTGGCCATAGCAACATTTTTCTAGATAATGTCTCCTGAGGCAAAAGAAACAAAAGCAAAAATGAACTATTGGGACTACATAAAATAAGATAGTTCTCCATAACAAAGGAAACAATCAACAAAAGTAAAAGACAACCAACTGAATTAGAGAACATACTCACAAATGACATATCTGATAAAGTGTTAGAATTCAAAATATATAAAGACCTTATAAAACTCAACACCCAAAACCCAAATAATCCAATTAAAAAATGGACAGAACACATCAGCAGACATTTCTCCAAAAGATGTACAGATGGCCAATTACACATGGAAAGATGCTCAGCATCATTCATCATCAGGGAAATACAAATCAAAACTACAATGCCTTATCACTTCATACCTGTCAGAATGTCTAAAACCAAAAACACAAGAAAAACTAAGTGTTGGCAAGGACATAAAGAGAAAAGAACCCTCAAGCATTGTAGGTGGGAATGCAAATTTTTGCTACCACAGTGGAAAACTGTAGAGGTTCCTAAGAAAGTTAAAAATAAACTATCCTACAACCTAGCAATTGAACCACTGGGTATTTACCCAGAGAACAAAAACCCTCATTTGAAAAAAAAAAAAAAATTAAAAAAAATATATATATATATACACATTTCTATGTTTATTGAAGCATTAGAAACAATAGCAAAACTATAGAAACAACCCTCATGTCCATCTATAGATGAATGAATAAAGAAGAGATCTATATATAAGAGTATTATTCAGCCATACAAAGAATGAAATTTTGCCATCTGCAACACCATCGATGGAACTAGAAAGTACAATGCTGAGCTAAATAAGTCTATCAGATAGAAACACCGTATGATTATATATGGAATTTAAGAAACAAACAAAAAAATGAACAAAGGGAAAAAAAGAGAAACAAACCAAGAAATAGAATCATAACTATAGAGAAAAACTGATGGTTATAAGAGGGAAGGTGGGGGACAGGGAGAATGGGTAAAACAGGTGAAGGGGATTAGGAATACACTTAACCTGATGAGCACTGAGCAGTGTATAGAATTATCAAATCACTCTATTGCACAGCTGAAAGTAACATAACATCATATGTTAACTACACTGGAAATAAAATTAAAAGCTCAGAAAAAATAAGTTGGTAAAAAGTACATTAAAATAAAATTAAAAAATAAAATGTCTAGTTTATGTTGTCACTGAAACTCTAGGAATCTAGTACACCAGCAATTTCTGACTAATACACGGACCCTCTACAGTGTTCAGTCCAGACTACACCTCCATATCTCCCAGATTTCAGCAATAAATATGAAAATCCTGCATTTTATTTTATTTTAAAGATCGATTTGTTTGTTTGTTTGTTTGTTTGTTTGTTTATTTATTTATTTATTTGAGAAAGAGCGGGGAAGAAGGAGAGGAAGAGAAAATCTTAAGCAGATTACTTGCTGAGCCAGATCCTGGGGCAGAGCTGTATCCCAGGACTCTGAAATCACAACCTGAGCCAGAACCAGAAGTTGGAGGCTCAACTAGGGTGCTATAAAACCCTGCATTTTAAATACCTGGCCCTGGGGTACCTGGGTGGCTCAGTTGATTAAATATCTGTCTTCAGCTCAGGTCATGATCTCAGGGTCCTGGTATGGGCCCTGCATCAGGCTCCCTGTTCAATCAGGAGTCTGCTTCTCCCTCCTTCTGCTATTCCCCCTGCTTGACACATGGAAAGATGCCCAGCTCTCTCTCAGCTCAAGTGCTCTCTCTCTCTCTCTCTCTCTCTCTAATAAAATATAAACAAATAAATATATAAATACATCCACACATGCACACACACATACACACATACCTGGTCCTTCAAACCAACTATGTATCCTAAGCAAAACATATCATATTCCCTCTAAAAATTGTTAATCACCTATGTGCTTTTCCGGTAGTTGGTGACAATACCATCCAGTGATAATGCAAAGCAAAAGTCTGGGGTTAATTCTTAACTTGTCTTCCCATTTTTTCTCTCACATATCATTCACTTTTTATATTACCTCTTAAAATCGTCCTAAGTCTGTCACTGCCAACTGTACTTTGGTTCCTGGGCTTATCCTCTCACATACAGGCAGTTAACTTGATGTATTAGGATCATTCTACTCTTTTCTCTTTGCCAGTATTCCCACACTCTAATCCTCAGAGACTTTATTCTCTTTTTTTTTTTTTTTTAAGTCTCCTCTTCTGTTGCTTGTCATATTAAGTTCAGTAATCCCTGGATTTTTTTTTCTTCAACCCTATTATTTACTATCACACACATGATTACTGGGTGATTTTACTTACTCCTTTAGCAATTATCATATTTTTTACTCTTAGTACCCACTGTTTGATACTGTGGAACCAAATAGACTCAGATAATAAGGGACACTTTGCTATTCAAACTTGTTCTACAAAATCTTGCTGTTTAACCTCTCTCCAGAGAAAGTCAAGAATTGTCATTCAGGTTGCTAGAGTCACTTGACAGTGTTCAACTGCACATTATTTCCTGAGCTCAAAAAACATTTTCAGCTGCTTCTGTGGTCTCTCCACATGAATGGCCCCAGATACCTTCAGTTCTATATATTCCAAAATGGACTCCTCTCCCCTTATTTTTTATTTTCTTATTTCTAAATCTCCCCTCCTTGCAAGTAAGCATTGACCATCTCATTAATAATGTTTGAAGCTTCAAGTTACTCTTTACTTCTTCAAAAATTCACAAGTAGGCTCTCTACCAAGTCTTTCATATATATATATAATTTTTAATAATTCTGAATTCTCTCTTTTCATCATTCTACTATCAGTTCAGTTAGGTTCCTGAATGTTCTTTCATTTATATTCCAAAAATTCCAAATTTTTTAACTTAGCCTGAAGGAACCTGAATTATTTGGCTCTGACAAGAATTTCTGGTAACATCTTCAAGCACTTTACACCATATACACTAAAAAAAAAAAAAAAAAAAAAAAAATTCCCCTGATACTGGTTATTTATGTTCTCTCTCTCTCTCTTGTTCTTAAAAAAGCTTTCATGACAATGATTTATCAATTAATTATTCTTAGTGTATTAAATTTTGGTGTTGTTGAATCATTTATAATGTTTTCATTGTATTAATTTCTGCTTTTTATTAGTTTCTACTACATCTTTTAAGCTAATTGGCTTTTTTAATACTGTCTCGAAATGGATGTGTTATTCATTTAATTCCATTATTTAGTCTTTTCTAATGCCTGCATTTTGGGCTATAATTTTGCATCTAAAATGGACAGTTCTTTTGATACCATTATTTTCATTATCATACAATTCAAGATATTTTCTAATTTTTTATAATTTTCTTCCTTGTCTACCAGATAATATAGGTTTCCATTTGTTCTTTTATGGTAATTTCTCATAAAATAGTACTATGTTCATAAAACATACTTTGTAACTTTAATCTTTTCAAATTTTTGGAGTTAACTTTATACCATGTTTCATTTTTGTAATTGTTTAATACATGGTTTAAAAGACTGTACCTTCTGGGGCACCTGGGTTTCTCAGTCAGTTAACTCTCTGCCTTCAGCTCAGGTCATGATCCCGGGTTGTGGGATCAAGCCCTGCACCAAGCCCTATGTTCAGTGGAGAGCTTGCTTCTCCCTCTCCCTCTGCCTGCCATTCCCCTTGCTTATGCTCTCTCTCTCTGTCAAATAAATAAATAATATCTTTATTTTTTTTTTTTAAATAAAAGACTATATTCTACAAATTTAAGTATTTAGTATATATTAATTAGGTCAGATACTTCATTGTGTTGTCCTAATCTTAGACATTTTTTTAAAAGATTTTATTTATTTATTTGACAGAGAGAAACACAGCTAGGGAAGGAACACAAGCAGGGGAAGTGAGAGAGGGAGTAGCAGGCCTCACGCTGAGCAGGGAGCTCGATGTGGGACTTGATCCCCGGTCTCCGGGATCATAACCTGAGCCGAAGGCAGTCGCTTAACAACTGAGCCACCCAGGTGCCCCATCTTAGACATTTTTTGCCTATTCTTTTTTTCTCTGTGATCCATCAGTTACATTTGACAACTTACATCTTAAAAATTTCTGCTGTAATTGGACTTTACCATCTTACTTTTCCTTCGGTCTTGTCTTTGTTTTGTTGCTTCCTCTTTTTGTGGTAGACAGAATTCTGATGGCCCTCAAGATTCCCATTGCTTAATATATGTACCCTCTATAATCTCCTCCTCTTTTAGTGTAGGGAAGACTAGTGAATATGATATCACCCTTTGATGAGATTACTATCAAGTTGATTTTGAGTTAATCAAAAGGGAAATTTGTCTTGGGTGAACCTAACCCAATTAGACAAGTTTAAAAGGTGATGCATTACAAAATGTTGTCCATGAAATGGAGAAAACTGCCCTGTGATAGAGAGAGCCCCAGGGCAAGGATCTAAGAATAAGCTTTAGAAGTGAGTGATCCCCACCAAGTGGTAGTAAGAAAACTCAAACTTTGGTCATAGAGCCATAATGAAATTAATTTGGCAACAACCTGATGGAGCATAGAAAAAGATCTTTTCCTGGAACGAGTCTCCAGATAAATATACATCTTGACAACAGCTTGATTGTAGCGTTATAAGACCTCAGCAGAGGACCCAGCTAAAACATGCAAGACTTCTGAACTGTGGAAACTGGGATAATAAAATTGTGTTGTTTTAAAGTGCTAAATTTATGATAATGTTATATAGCAATAGAAAATTAGCATATCTCTATTGCCTTCTTTTGGATTGACTGGTTGTTGGTTTTAATTATTTCTTTTCTTCTATGATTGACTTTGTAGTGATATCATAATTTGACATACTTTTACTGCCTGATGTTGAACTCACACTGTGCATTCCTGGATTATCAATAATATTAATTCAAACTTGCAGTTATCCTCATGTTCAGTTCAGGACCTTAGAATGCATAATATGAATATTCCCTCCTGAGATACTTTTTTTGTCAATTTCAATCATGTTTATTTAAACCAAAGAAGATGTTACTATTTTTATGTCATTAATATTTACATAGATTTTCCTTCACATTTTCATCTTTATTTTCACTCTTCTTCATTCCTTCCTGCCATATCTACAAGCTTCCATCTCAGATCAGTGTCTTTTGTCTGAAGAATAGTATTCTATAGTGTCTTCTTTTTTTTTTTAATTTTATTTATTTATTTTACAGAGAGAGAGGTCACAACTAAGCAGAGAAGCAGGGAGAGAAAGAGGGGGAAACAAGCTCCCCACTGAGCAGAGACCCTGAGACCATGGCCTGAGCTGAAGGCAGAGGCTTAAAACTTCTGAGCCACCCAGGCACTCCTAGTGTCTTCTTTAGTTCAGTCCTTCATGTGACAAAATATTTTAGTTTTTTTTTTTTTTTTTCAAAAATGCTTTATTTCAAACATATCTTTGAGTATATATTTGATAGCTATGAAATTCTAGTTTGGCCAAAATTTCCAAGACTCCATTTTTTGAGTCTGACAAAACTCTCCTCATGGGTGCCTGGGTGGCTCAGTCATTTAGCGTCTGCTTTCAGCTCAGGTCATGATCCTTAAGTCCTAGGATCGAGCCCCATGTCAGGCTCCCTGCTCAGTAGGAAGCCTGCTTCTCCCTCTCTCACTCCTCCTTGTGTTCCCTCTCCTGCTGTGTTTTTCTCTGCCAAATAAATAAATAAATCTTAAAAACAACAACAACAACAAAAAAAAAAAAACCACAAAAAAAACACAAAACACCTCTTCTCAAATTCACAACCTTCCAGCTATCTCTTCACGGATGGCAAAATGTAAGACAGCCCCATATAATAACTTCATTTCTCAGAATTTTTCTCTCTTTTTTTTTGAATATTTTCATAGATCACTGCCTCTTAGCTTCATCATCAATGAAACTATTTTAGATATATATTTTTTGGATTTTCTGGATATTTCTGGAGTGGGGATAGATTGACCCAAATTATCTAAACTGTTATTACATAAATGAAAAGACTTCCTTCAGACATTAAAAAGAGTTGTTAACAAGGCAGATCCAAATATGTAACATTAAAGTCCTGATATCCTGCTTGATTAGATCAAGAGGCAGCAATTATGTAAAAGGTCTTTCATAAGTTGGATTTAACTCGTGTGTCATGTCACCCATTGTACTTGCTTATAATAGTTGTACTATAATGTTAATTTGATAGTATTTGAAGATTCTGAATATTTGTTTTGTGTGTATATTGTTTATTTATTTAATCTCTGCTCCAGGAATTCCCTCTACCATTCCTTTTTTATAATTATTTATGTTGTATAATTACATATTTATATTATGTATATTATTATTTATATTGCATAATTGCAAATTCCAGCACCAACTTTATAATTGATATAGTTAATCTATTTTGAAAACTAAAACATTGGATAAATGTTATTCATAATTTGGTTGTTTTTAAATAGTCTGTGAGGCACATTTCTGACTAAGGTATTAATACAGTTTGGTTTTGAGAATGCTTCACCTTGTTTCAGTACACATAAATGCATTATCAGTTTTGTTTTTCTTTGCCAGATCACATAGTTATACTTAATACTTCTTTCTACCCCCACATTCAGTCTCATGTAGTTTGTTTGTTTTAAGATTTTATTTATTTATTTATTTATTTATTTATTTATATTTCAATAATGTGAGCGGGGGAGAGGCAGAGAGAGAGAATCTCAAGCAGACGCCATAAGGAGCATGGAGCCCAACACAGGGCTTGATTTCACAACCCTGAGATCATGACCTGAGCCAAAATCAAAAGTTGGACACTTAACCAACTGAGGCACCCAGGCACCCCCATCCTCATCTCCTCCTTGAAGCCATCTTGTAAAGGCTGCCTAACCTACTGTTTAGCCTATTTAGAAATTAGTCTAGGAATGTGTGGGTTATTCAGTCAGTTCAGGGTCTTGAATCTCCTTCTCATGTCTTGATTTCAGGGTCATGAGGTGAATTCCTTTGTTGGGTTCCATGCTGAGTGTGGAGCCTAGGAACCCACTAAAAAAATGTAAAAAAATTAGTCTAACAACCAAAAAATATATATCTAATGTTTTCTATTTGCTGTGAAGTCCACTGATTCTCTCTTTTACTACACACACCCCCACATGTAGATACCTCCCTTTATCCATTATCAGATGCCAGCATGCCCTTGTTTAGCTTTCTTGGGTATTGTTCTGGTTCACATGAGGCACAAGTTTTAGTTCATTAGCAGAAATCTTGCCCCTTCTCATGTTTTAGTTAATCCTCAATCCTATCAACTATGGCTTACTTCCTTCACATTAGCCACTAGTGGAACTCTTGCTATAAAGATACTTACCAGCCAGAACCATGCCACTTCTAATCCTCTTACTTGATCCCTTATTGACAGCCACACTAATAAATAATTCAATTAACTGAAGAGTGATTCAACCTTCTAGGTCCTTGTTTCTTTATTACTAAAATTGAGAGAAAACGAATACCTACTTCATAGCACTGTTGGGAATTCTAAATTATATATAAAATGAAAGAATAACAGTGCTGAGACCTGACGTATTCAAGAAATTAACATTGTCATGTTATAATGATAATATATTGAAGCAATATGATTATATATTGGAGACACATTTGATTATCTGGTTTTTTTCTCTCTAATTTTGCATTTTTTCTATGTCTAGAGTGAAGTCATTGGTGGGGATGTATTTTATGTTCTAAAAACCTTAGCTACTTCCAAAATATAATAATTGTTCATATGATAAAGGAAAATATTCCAAGACCTACCCACCACCTGGCTCTATCATTTTCTGTCAAAAACTAATTTTTAGATATTGTGGGTAAAGTTTCTATTTTGAGTTCTATTTGTTTGTTTATTTCTTAGGCCAAATGGCAGATGAATGAGAAGAAAAAGCAGCAACAGAAAACAAATTAAAACATATGTCCATAAAATTTTAATATAAACAATGTGTTCTTCTGTTTACACTATTATACATTCAAATCTTGTGAAGTTGTTTGATAACATCAAAGTACCATACTACAATAGAATAATCTAAGTTCTAAGTAACATTAAGTAAAACTAGTGAATGTGAATTTAAAGCATCATTTTAAAAAATTTTGGGGTAAGTGTCTAAGAATATGAAGTCATACCACAGTAAGAGTACATAACTCAATACTATATATCTTGCTTTTTTGTGGTGTGTGCCTTCTCACACTTTCTCATGAGATTGGAGCAGGATGAAATTGGTTAAAAAAAAACAACAACTAAATGCAACAATTTTCTTTCACAATGTTTCAACGCTGTTATGTTTGTCAAGCTATATGCTATTTTTACTTTAAGAACAAATGTAGGTTAAGCATATGGTGTATTTAATAGTGTGTATATCTCTAAATACAGGAAAATGGAGGTAGATGAAAACCTAAGAAAAAGACAAAAAAAAAAAGGCATTGTATGTACTGATCTTAAAGCAATTTTTTTTTTCTGTTTTCTCTCTCTCTTATTCCTCCTTTGCTTTCTCCACTACATACAAGCTATGCATCTTCAAGACTGCATAAAGAAAATCTATTAGGAGCTCTGAACACCTGAATATCTTAATTATAATCTACGCAATAGTGCTTTTACACAATATATGATGTCTTCCATTATACAAAGATGGAATGTGAGGTTATATAAATTATCCAAGGAGATATTGCTTTTAAATGATGTAGTAGGGGCACCTGGGTGACTCAGTCATTAAGCGTCTGCCTTCAGCTCAGGTCATGATCCCAGAATCCCAGGATCAAGCCCAGAATTGGGCTCCCTGCTGAGTGGAAGCCTGCTCCTCCCTCTTTCATTCCTCTGCTTGTGTTCCCTCTCTAGCTGTGTTTTCCTCTGTCAAGTACATAAAATCTTTTAAAAAAATGATGCAGTCAAGGGGCGCCTATGTGACTCAGTCAGTTAGGCATCTGCCTTTGGCTCAGGTCATGATTCTAGAGTCCCAGGATCAAGCCCCAAATTGGGATCCCTGCTCCACTGGGGAGTCTGCTTCTCCCTCTCCTGCTCCCCCTGCTTGTGCTCTCTCTCCCGGACAAATAAATAAATAAATAAATAAATAAATAAATCTTAAAAAATAAATGAAATAGTCAAAATTTATATTCATATCCATAGCATATAATTCTGCACTAAATACAATTTTACTAATTGTGTTATTTGATAATCACTGAACCATTGTTAGTTTTATTTATTTAACTATTATTTAGTTAGTTAATTTATCAAATTGTTATTTGTTATTAAATTATTTGTTATAATTTAATGAACAGGCAGCAAGTTAATTGAGTAAATTTATTGCATAATCTCAAGTGAGGAACTATATAGAATGATCTTGAAAATTCTTAAAACATAGATACATATGTATTTAAATGAAGTAGAACAGTTTATGACAGTATGAATTTTCACATACTATTCATTATTTTTGATTATTATTGTCATAAATCTAATTAAATATTTTTTAACCCAACAAGTAGGCAACAGTGGCAGGCTATTACATTAATGACCCTTGTAAACCATAGTATACACATTTTTTTTAAAGATTTTATTTATTTGACAGAGAGAAACACAGCGAGAGGAAACAGAAGCAGGGGGAGTGAGAGAGGGAGAAGCAGGCTTCCCGCCAAGCAGGAAGCCCGATGTGGGACTCGATCCTGGGTCTCTGGGATCATGACCTGAGCCGAAGGCAGTCACTTAACCAACTGAGCCACCCAGGCACCCCAGTATACACATTCTTGGGTAGTCTACTCTCATATCAGTTCAGCTTAACCATGGGATGTAGTTTGACCAATGTGGCATCAGGAAGCTTGATAAAAATAGAAATTTGATAACTGAGGACTTGCCCTCCAATGCTATTTTAGACCTCTAAACAATTATGTAGAGATGTCTAGAAGCTCTGATGTAGCATTCACATAGAAAAAAAAATAAAATAAAGGTGTTCTGTCAGCCCCCAGATATTCTAGCTCTCTCAGGTGAAGCTCCAAACATGAAGGAAGAAGCCATCTTGAACATTCCATCCTTATCAGACAGCACAGGGAACAGTATAGCCACCTGTGCCCAGCACCAATTGCAGAATAATTCAGAACAAAAATTCGTTATTTTATTGAAGTCTTAAAGTTTTGGGGTGATCTCATGCAGCAATAGACAACAGAATCAGCAATACAACTTTTGTTTTATGACCAAATAAATGTGTTCATCTACATTTAAACTAACTTATCTGTTAACCTTCAAAAAGCTATATCATAATCCTTTCTTACAGAATAATTTTTCTTCTTGAAATGCGTCTACTTGAAGATTCTTCAATGAAACTCTCAGATTTTGTTTGTATGGAAATGCCTTGATTTTGTGCCATTTTAGATTGGTAACTTACATTGACCATTATTTACTGTCACCACTTTGAAGATATTTCACTCTCTGTGATTTTATTAGACTATTAGCTGCTGTTAATAAATCTAATTATCATTTTGTTTTAAGCAATCTTCCCTTTCTTGCTAGTTACTTTCAGAGCTCATCTTTTGCATTTTTATTCTGTAGTTTCACTGTAATGTGACTGGGTATATTTTTTGTTTTCTTTTCTTTTTCTTCTCGTTTTTTTTTTTTTTTTCTTGGTATTTGTTTTCCTTCATTTTGAATGTGACTGAATCATATGATACATCAATTCTGGACACACCCCAATAATTATATATTAAAATTTTGCTTCTCCTTTATTTTATGTCTCTTTCCTTTTGGAAATTAATTTAGGCTTAGTAGGAATTTTAATTATTCTATTCTATTCTATTCTATTCTATTCTATTCTATTCTATTCTATTCTATTCTATTCTTCTCAAAATCCATCTCCTTTTATTTATATTATACCAAACATTTTCTGATCTAACTTCCATTCGCTACTCACTAATTACTTGTTCTGTGTCTCCAACAATCCACATATACATAAGCATGCATGCATATTCTTTTCAAAATCTGTTTTTATTCCTTTATCTCACCTGAATGGTCAGATGTAGTAGTTATTTTTTTAATGTTTTCAAATTATTATTTTAAACATTGATTTTTACATCCATATTTCATAAGGCAGATGTAGATTCCAAATCACTGGATTTCATTTTTTTTAATTTTTTAATTTAATTTTATTTTATTTTTTCAGTGTTCCAAGATTCATTGTTTATGCACCAAACCCAGTGCTCCATTCAATACGTGCCCTCCTTAATACCAACCACCAGGCTCACCCATCCCCCACACCTCCCTTCCAAAACCCTCAGTTTGGTTCTCAGAGTCCACAGTATCTCATGCTTCATCTCCCCCTCTGATCTACCCAATTCACTTTTCCTTTCCTTCTCCTAATGTTCTCCATGTTATTCCTTATGTTCCACAAGTAAGTGAAACCATATGATAATCCAAGTCACTGGATTTTAAATTCTGTTGACTGTCACTACCAGCAGTCTATTTAAGGAAATTTTCTCTCTCTTTTTTTTCCTGGCAAATTGTTCTTTTCTTCTTTTTTTTTCAAATACCTTTTTTTGGGGTATATTTGACAAGAAAAATTATAATATATTTAAGGTGGCTAGTATGACGATTTGGTATACATTGTAGAAAGAGTCCCATCATTTTGTTAATGCATCTGTCATCTCACAGATTTCCTCTTATTTCTATAGGATATCATTTCAGTTCTACTCTCTTAGGAAGTTTCAATTATACAATACAGGGGCACCTGGGTGGCTCAGTTGGTTAAGGGACCGAGTATTGATTTTGGCTCAGGTTGTAATCTCAGGGTCATGATGGAGCCACAAGTTGGGTTCCACATTCAGCAGGGAATCTGCTTGAGATTCTTTCCCTCTACCCTTCCCCTAATTCATGCATGGACATGCTCTCTTTCAAATAAATAAATGAGTTTAAAAAATAATCATACAATAGTGTTATCAACTGTAGACACCATGTTATATATTAGATCCTCAGACTTATCCATCTCAGTGAAATTTTCTTGAATTTTGATTCTGTGCTATTTGGTTGTGGCAAATTTAGGGTAACACTAATGGGCCTTGTTGAGTTGCTTTTCTCCAAGGAGTATTTATTTTTGCTTAAGCCAGGAAGAGTTTCCTACTGACAACTGTTTTAATTTTAAGCTTTCTATATTGCAGACCATATGACTTAATATGTGCTTTTAAAGCTGTGTCTATTTATCATGGAAGATGTTTCCACCTGCCAAGAGCCATGTCTGAGGTCATGGAAATTGTGTATAATCTGTACCTTTGCCTGGGGCTTCATGTGATATTCTCAGTTCCAGTCTTACATCTAGTGAAGGCACAAAACCTGACTTTTATCCTCACCACAGATGCAAAAATCATGTTTCTATTTTTCTGTATGACAAATGCCAAGCAAGAGTCTAGTTTTGTTTTGTCTAGTATGTTTTCAACACTTAGTTTTATCATCATTCTGATATTTTGTTGCCTGTGTATCAAAAAGGCCCTAGATTTCCTTTTCTTTTTTTTTTTATTTTTTCTTTTCTTCTTGTGGGCTCTGCTATGCTTTTAAAATTATGTTTATTAAAATTTATCCAGTATCTAGGTGTTATGCCAAGATGTTTCTTGTATGGCTGACTATATTGGATGAAAATGATATTTTTACTTTTTATTCTCCTCTTACAACATGCTATATTTTAGTCTTCTTATTCAAATTTACATTTAAAATTTTAATAATTAAATAATTTTTAATCTCCTTATTTAGGATTGTTTTAGTTTATTTGTTTAGTTCTTAGACTACTCACTTGTCATAGATATTTTAGTTTTACAATTTAGATCAGTAATCAGCCAGGATTTTGTTAATATATTTCTATTATTTATGTTATTTTTCTAATACATCTATTCATTTAATTTTGTACTTGTGGATATCATTTTATTTCATTTATCAGTGATAATATGAAGCATCTCATAAGTAGCTTAATCAATAGAAGTATATTATTTTATATAACAGGAAGTCTGAAGTTATGCTGTGTCAGATTTAATTATTTTAACCACAGGGTAACATCAGACCTTAATGCTCTCCATTTTTCTGCTCTGCATTTCCTGTGTGTTGGCTTTTATCCTCAAATTTGTATTCTCATGATAACAAAACAGTCTCTGCCACCCCAAGCTTTATTTCCTACCTGGCAACAATTCTTATCTAGAAAATAGCAACTCTGGGGGTGCTTGTGTGGTTCAGTCATTAAGAATCTGTCTTTGGCTTAGATCATAATCTCAGGGTCTTGGGATCAAGCCCCACCCTGGGCTCCCCACTTGGTGGGAAGCTTGCTTCTCCCTTTCACACTCCCCTGTTTATGTCCCCTCTCGCAGTTTCTCTCTCTGTGAAAGAAAGAAAGAAGAAAGAAAGAAAGAAAGAAAGGAAGAAAGAAAGAAAGAAAGAAAGAAAGAAAGAAAGAAAGAAAGAAAGAAAGAAAGGAAGACTGCAACTATGATTGGTTTCCCTATGCATACAGTTCTTCAGATATGTAAATAACATCAAGGTTTTATTAACTATGAAAGTAGATAACTCACTATGGTGTGAACAAATAATGGAGTCCGCCACAAAATCCTTTAATAAATCCTTTGTGAATATGATATCAGTCTTTTTTATAAAGTATATATAATTATATGTATTTATATATATGTGCATATGTATAAATGTTTTATACATTTTATATACCTTTTATTTTATATATTTTAAAATACACATTATATATATATATATATATATATATATATATATATATATATATATATGATTAAGTCACCTTTGACTTTTTTTACAGATTTTATTTATTTGTCAGAGGAGAGAGAGCACAAGCAGGGGGAGCGGCAGGCAGAGGGAGAAGCAGGCTCCAATATGGGTATCCATCCCAGGACCTGATCATGATCTGAGCCAGACACTTAACCAACTGAGACACCCAGGAGTCCCACTCCTGACTTTTTGATATTAAGGCTGGAAGGCTCCAATCGAGGTAGGAATGGGTTACAGTTATGACAGTTTTATTGATTGCCTCAGTTATTAGTATGGTTAGCACAGAGTGGAGTTGCCTAACAAAGTCTGGGACAGCAAGCTCTTGCTTGAGATAGTCATCCCTTGATACATGGCTCCACTGTTAACCAGAGTGAGCCACACAGATTATAAACCCCCACATGTTAAGGAAGCACTACCTTAAAGAACCCATCAGTGTACTCCTACTGAATTGATTAATTTTTTTAATTTTATTTTACCCACCTGAAGTTTCATCATATCTTCCATGAAATCCTACTTGATGTCTCTTTTCATTGTCTCCAGCAATTTAGGGATTACAATGCATTGTGCATTTAGACTCTAATATTTAAAGTATTTTTAAGGTCATCAGAATCTATACTCTTGTAGTAATCTTTAGATAATTACTTACCTTTTCTCAATTCAAATTAACATTCCAATGTATGAAATACTGCTGGAAAAGAGAAGTATTTTAGAGTAAAAAAATGTCTGAATGCATATCTATAACAACAGCACAATGACATTATAAGAGGATCATTCTTCTGTATATTAAAGAAAGCTAAAAATCTTACAGTTATAAAGAATATTTGACCTTACAGTCCTAAAGACAATTCAGGGTCACAGTTATATTAGGCAAAACATGAAAATACAATGCAAATAACACTAACAGGTGAGAAAACCACAAAATTAAAATAATTGAAAATAATATATTAGATATATATACCTTTTTATTGTTTCCATAATTGTTTTTTATATAAGGAAAACATGAGTATTTTTAAATTAAATTTATCTTTGGTAAAGGGTGCCTGGGTGGCTCAGTGGGTTAAAACTACTGCTTTCAGCTCAGGTCATGATCTCAGGGGCTCCCAGGGGCTCTCTGCTCAGCAGGGAGCCCGCTTCCTCCTCTCTCTGCCTCCCTCTCTCCCTACTTGTGATCTCTCTCTCTCTCTGTCAAATAAATAAATAAAATCTTTTAAAAAATTTCTCTTTGGTAAAGATAAAATTGAAGGCAAATAGAATTTTATCCCAAATAACAACATTCTTTGAAAGGTTATATAGTATAAGAAAAATACATGGGACTTAATGTCAAGTGATACTTTGGTCCAATCTACTTTTCTTCACTTAATAACTGTCTCATTTTGAGCAAATAATTGAAACAATATGACTTCTAGTTTTTCTATCAGTATAAGAATAGTTATAGTTTGGAGTGGTAGGGAAAGATTCACTATAATCTGCTTCTTAAAGGAAGATAAGTCATGTGCAAGGTGAGGAGTGACATAAACCCGGCTCTTTTCTAAGAGGGAAAGTAAGTATGTAAACTCACCCAAATATCCCAGAGAAGCTAAAACGCATGTTATGTCAGTCCCTAGGGATATATACTTGAAACAAGTATGAAGTATGAAATAAATCAATGGTATGCTTGGCATCAAAGTCAACCAGGGAGTAGTCCAGTGGGTAGGTCATCTAAAAATCTGCAAGCCCTAATATCAATATTTTTAAAAAGATCCCAACTTCTATTGAAGTATCTATAGAAATTTATATAAATGACCCCAAACTGCCAAAACAAAATACCATACCATAGACTGGGAAACTTAACAACAGAAATTTATTTTCAGCTACAACCACTTTACGTGGTATGTACTAAAAAACCCACTCAACAGAGTAAAAATCATTGAATACACATTTGATATAAACAAATAGAAGAGAAGATAATGCTCTATCTTGCACTATAAACTCAATGTATAAATTTGGAAAACATGGTGACATTATAAATTGACTGGCAACAACCATAATTGACTTAAGCAAAAGCTAACAATTGATGATAAAACTATTGGGTAATAGTTTGATAAGTAATGGGTTATTTGCATGGTCTCAACATATCAACATATATTAATTACAATGGGACAAAACTGACATAATATCTCTTCTGATCTAATTCACTGAGAAAAAACAGCATCACTTCTGTTACATTCCTGTTATTAAATACAGAACATAAATTTAATCATGGGGAAACATCAGACAAACACACATTTCTCAGCATTCTACAAAATAATTTCTCTATAGTCCTAGAAATTATAAATGCCATAAATGTAAAAGCAAAACAAAGAAATTATTCCTTATTAAAGGAGACTGTTGAGAAGTAGTATGATGCGGGATTTTCTTTTACCATAACATTGCTAAGAAAATGGAAATCTGAATGAATGTTATGGACAATAGTGTCTGTATAATTTTACTGTGGTTATGTAAGAAAATATTTTTGTTTAGGAAATACACATTGCAGTATGTAGAGATAAAGTGAAGTAATGTTTTCTAATCTAAAATATGCAATAAGAAGGCAAATGATAAAGCAAAACTGGTAAAAGGTTGCCATTTAGGGAAGATGAGTGAAGTAGAAGTTAGAACTCTGTATTATTCTTGTAAACTTTCTGTGTTGGATATTTTGTCAAAATAAATATTTAAAAGAATGATTGTTTTCAGTCTTTTTCAGTAATCTGTCTCTTTATCTTTTCAATTCTACACTGGGCAAGTGACATTTACAAAAGCTCTAAACCTGTCATTGAAACTCTGCATCTAGACAATGATAGGTAACCTGTAGTAACTGACTTTGGAGACTACCCACCTGCAAGAAAATGTCCGGCTAGAGAGCAGAAAACTTGGACTATGTGCCTTTCCCATACAATATATCTGTCACTGATTGATATCACTCCAGAAATACTTGTCAAGGGAGAAGGTACGTGAAACTCAAATCTCTTCAATGGTTTTACTTTCAGAAACTTGAAAAGAGATTTAGTTGATACCAACTGCTAAAATTAGGTTTAAGGATTATCCATGGATAATTCCTTCCCAATTTTTCTATTATCTATGAAACCACCATTTATCTGTCACCCAAAAATGGGCTTATTTTTTCAGTCATCCTTCTCTGTGAAAAACCTTTAATTAGTTTGTAAGTCCCTTACTTTTTCCCTTAATATTCTCTATTTTGTATGCATTCTTGACTACATAACTTTCATTTTGCCTTTTAAGCCACTTTATTGAGCTATGATTGACATGTGAAAAACTGTATGTATTTGATATATACAACTTGATAAGTTGGGGGTTAAATGCATAACTTTCTTATTAAGAACATTCTAATCCTCTCTCTTTAGCTATTACTTGAATCTGGTTTCAAACACTTCATTACTATAATCATATAACATCTGGATTGATAAATTATTTATATCTAATATAATGGTTTATACTTTTTTGTTTGTTTAATTCTAGGGTTATTTATCAAATTGATTTTATTTTTTTTTAAAGATTTTATTTATTTGACAGAAATAAACCTAGCCAGAGAGGGAACACAAGCAAGGGGGAATGAGAGAGGGAGAAGCAGGCTTCCTGCCAAGCAGGGATCCCAATGTGGGACTAGATCCCGGGTCTCTAGGATTATGACCTGAGCCGAAGGCAGTCGCTTAACGAACTGAGCCACCCAGGTGCCCCTCAAATTGATTTTAAAGAAATTTTAAACAGGTTCTCTACTTCTGTAGCTTCATATACCCAACATTATATTCATATTGAGCAAGTACTCATTAAATACTCATTAATTTATTTGAAAAATAAGGAATTCCTTTTGTATACCAGCTAATATTTCTATACTTGGTATATGTCCAACTGATCTTTTGTGCCTTGTCTTATAGAAGGAGTTTCAGATACAAGTCCATTAAAAATATGCATAAACAAGATAATTTCAGACTCTGAGACATGCCATGAAGGAAATTAAAGTACAATTGATGTGTGTGACCAGCAGGAAAGATTGACTTAAATTAGGTGGTCCTTAAAGCCTTCATTGAGAAAATGACCTTTGAGCAGTGAGCATCTCTAGTCACCTACATTTGGGCAGAGCCCATAAGCAAATGTGAGAACAGTTTTGGTGTACTGGAGGAAAAGGAAATCTGAATGTAACTTAGTGAGTGAGGGATAGAGGTCAATTAAGAAAAATAGGCAGTAGGAATATGGATATTTTCTCAAAAAGGAATGAGTAGTGAAGTGGAAGTTTTCATCTTGGAACTGTCATAGACCAATTTTTATTTTTTAATCACTCTCACTGGATGAAAATAGACTGTTGTTGGAGAAAGAATTTGGAATAAGGAAACTCTTGAGAGAATTCTAATGATTCAGATAAATAGTGGTGGTCTGGCCAGGGTTTATAGTGGAGATTGAGAACAGTTAATGACTTTGGGATACTAAGAGGACTAAAAATGGATTTGATTTGGCCATTGTGGAAAAGAATAAGAAATGAGTCCTAAATTTTGAACTTTAGCAAGCAGATTAAAAAAAAATACTGAGGGACCTATTCTGGATATTTGAGAACAAGTGTATTGGGGAGATCAAGGCTACTACCACAATTATGTTAAATTCTGTCTGTGGATGTCCCGAACTGTTACCAAGTAAACAATTTGAAATGTGAATTTGATGCACAATAGAAATTTCAAGTCTGGAGACATAAATTCAGAAGCCATTGGCAAATAAATTGATATTTTAAATAACCTTTTATTTCCTTAAATAAGTTAGTATCAAAATCATATTAATGAGATATTATAAATACAGAATGATCTTAATGTAGTTTTGCACTTACATTGCTTATTTTTTTCAGAAAGTAAAATTTACCAAAAGCTTTTATTTCAAAATTAAACTGATTTTTATATTCGAAGGACAATTCATTTTCAAATTAATTTTAATTCTGAAAGTTATTTTCCCAATAATCATGTTTTGAAAAAAGCCACAAAACTGTATTTTGAGATTACTTCTGCATGGAGAAAAAGTGAAGTGCATCTTCATTTTTTTACAAATAAATATTTTTCCTAAATGTTTTTCATCAATTCACAGATTTTTTTTAATTATCAGCATAGAGATAAAGCACAGATAAAGAAGCACTATTTATCTGGTAACTTTTTGCTCAGGTCTTTTAAACGTCAACACAAATCAAAGTCAGAATTCAGAAACTATTCTAGAAGTATTTTCTCTCAAGTCCCATTGGCTGAATTGTGGCTGGTAATGGTCTGTAAAAGGAAAGCCAATTTGCCCCTTGATGGAGATAACTGTACCAAATGTAGCAAAGAGCTTTAGAAAATGTGACACGCTTTCTATTCAACAGTGAAAAAGTCGATTAGTTTCCTAGTTCTTCTTTTTGTGCTATGGAAATAGGTACTGCTTGTTAATTCTCTTTAATCTCCCACATCAGATTCTTGGCATTGTTGTTTATTTCTAAACCTGCATAACGATATCTAAAACAAGTGTATAATGCCACATGTTTTAAAATTCCAATTCATTGGTAAATAGCTAATTATTTTTAACTTTCCAAAAAATGTATTGTAAATTATAAGTGAATGTTTTTGAGAAGAAGATGTATTATTTCTTCAGCATTTCCCCTAGATTAAGATTTCTGTAATGTTTCCTGGTCGTATTATAATCATCCACATAGTTAATATCTATGAAGATATATCCTTTACTTTAAAGCACTGTAGCACAGAAAGATACAGAATACGCACTACATATGATCATTATGTATATTTATAAACCTAAATCAACAGATAAATTATGAAATTAAACTGATGAAATTTTCATCTTTCTGCTCATTTTAATATATCTGTTTCATAGTTATATCTGATACAGTTTCCTAATTAATTATTAAAGCAAATAAGAGTCATCCTCATGTTTGAGATGTCTTATAATCAAACAATTTATTGAGTTGAAATAAAGGTTTGAATTATAATTCTGATGAATTATATAGAATAATAATAAAAATAATATGTAAGTATGATATATAAAGCTAGCAATTTATGCATTCATACTGGGAAAAATGAACTCATAAACTTACAACCGTGCCTCCAAAAATGTCACTTAAAATATTTAAACACATGACATCTTCTGAGGTGTCATATTTTGTGTTTACAAAAGCTAACACTGCAAAAAATATTTAAATTAGAAATGTTCACAAATATTTTTATTAATTAATATTGACATATGTAGAAAAAGTCTTATAGCAGGAGAGAGCAAAATAATTTCATGTACATTACTGTAAAGAATACATATAAATTAATATATTTTAAAATATCCTGAAATTGAGATCAGGGAAACATGGCAAGGTAAGAGAATCCAGCTTTCCTATCCCTCCACAAAGATCAATGATTGGACAGCTTTCATGGATAAAAATGGCTCTAGGAGAACTCTAGAGTCTACTTAGAAGTTTTAGCAGCACCATGGAACAAAAACTTGAGAATAATTGCACAAGAAGAGAAGGAAGAGAACTTCATTTTGCCTGCATCAACCTATGGTTCAATGCCAAGAAGAAACTTCCTAGCTAGAAAGATTTTTTTTTTTTTTGCAAAGGAAGGAAGAGCAAGGTGAATAGCCACCTTCGGCCTAAGGACACATCTTGAAGGTCCCACTTGGGTTTAACCCCACTAAGTTCCAGCAAAATCATGAGATATTGAGATAGCTAAGAACAAAGATGAAATTTATAGAATCCTTGGATTTTGAATAGATCTCAAAAATATTAAGTTTAAACTGCTTGATACCATAGGACTCCTGATCCTGAAAGCCATTAATGTTCTCATTTAGCACTGATAAATATATATATTTAAATATAATTTAATATATATTTAATATTAAATATTAAATACATATATATAATATATATAAAGATATTATTTCACAGGGCATTTATTTCATTCATTGAGCAAATATATGCTGATTGCTTCCTCCAAATAGACAATGGTTTAGGCACTAGGGAAATAAGAATAAATCACATATGATTCCTGTGCAATAGACTGACCACATGTGAACAAACCCTCTACTTCATAATAAACTATACATGGGGGACAGTGGGCACCAAATACAAGACGAAGTACCATGTACATGGAGAATGTCCCAGAGGTAACACTTGAGCCATGAAAGAAGAGGAGCTTCCTAGCAAAAGAATGACAGAAAGGAAACAACATAAGCAGATATACACAAGGATACAAAAAGGCATAACATTCAGGAGAATGCAAACATTTGCTCATTGCTGGTATATGAAATACAGGAACAATGGCATACAATAATATTGAGGATGTAGTCAAAGATAACATTATGAAAGGCTCATGCTAATTTCTCAGTTTCTAGTTGTGAGATAATCATTTTTAGAAATCACTCCTGTGATACTGAGGAGACAGATTAATAAAATAGAATATGAAATCCAGAAAGAGAAAAAAATAACTATTTAGATTTAATTTTTTTTTCATTTGGATCACTGAGACGAAGATCAACTTAAAGTAACTATGTTGTGAGAACCATAGTCATTGAAAAAGCTTAAGACATTGAAATGAGCTTAAGAAACTTTTCATACATTTAAAGAACATTTATGTTTTTTATAAAAAACATTGAAAAAAATTGGATCTGTGTCACACCATATGACAAGATAGACACCAAAGGAATACTTAAATGTAAATAATAAAATTAGAATAAAACAAAGCTGAATTAGGGTCAATTCATTTAAAATATTGGAGTAGAAAAAATTTATCACTCAAAATGCAAAAGTTATAGTAAAATATCTTGATAGAATTGAATTATATTAAAAATCAAACAATTGAAAAATATCTGATAAACAGCATAAAGGACATACTTGTGAGGGTGTATAAATAATATCAGAGATAAGTGGTTATTGTAAAATGGCATTATCAAGATAAAAGACTAATTTCTGTTATAGAATAAAACCCTATGTCCAAATCATCATCATCATCATCATCATCATCATCATCATCATCATTTTCTGAAGTACTGGGGGTTAAATCCTAAATCCTAATTTTTGGGAAAAAATTCATAGTTAGGATTTAACCCCTAGTACTTGACAAAGTTTATTATTATTATTATTATTATTATTATTATTATTTGAAATTGGTTTTTTTTTTTTTTAAAGATTTTATTTATTTGACAGCGAGAAACACAGCGAGAGAGAGAACACAAGCAGAGGGAGTGAGAGAGGGAGAAGCAGGCTTCCCGCCAAGCAGGGAGCCCGATGTGGGACTCGATCCCTGGTCTCCGGGATCATGACCTGAGCCGAAGGCAGTCGCTTAACCAACTGAGCCACCCAGGCGTCCCTTGAAATTGGGTTTTTAAAGAGGTAATTAAGTTGAAATAAAGCCATTCATGTAGATCTGACTGATTTCCATGTAAGAAGAGATTAGGACATACAGAGAGATACCAGGGATGCCCACACACAGGAAAAAGTCCATGGGGAGGCATAGAAAGAAGGCAATGGTCTGCAAACCAAGGAAAGAAGTTCCAGGAGAAACTAGATTTACCAAAACTGACCTTGGACTTCTAGCCTCCAGAATAGTTAGAAAACAAATTTCTATCAACTTACTCAGTCTAGGGTAATTTGTTATGGTAGCCCTAACAAACTAATATAAACTTTACATGCAAAGTGGGAAAGATGAAGTGAAAAACAATGCCCCAAACCCAATTGAAGAATGAACAAAAGTCATGAAAATACAGTTCATAGAAAAGCATAAATGTTCCTTAAACATATGAAAAATTTCTTAACCTCATTCATAATAAAAATCAAGAGCATAAAGCTGCAACAGAGACAATGAATGTCACTATTGAGAATGACGAAAACTCTAAAGTTGTAGAGTAAACCTGGAGTTTTTAGCAGGTCATCTCTCCTTACACAACCATGAAGACTCTACATTATGTTTATAAGCCAATTTTAAGATTGATAGATAGGTTCTAGTAGTGTAATTTATTCAAACTTCATTAATTTTTAAAAAAAATACAGAACAATTTACATTTGTAAAATGACACCAAGAATATAACATTATACCCTATACTCGGACAGAGAATTTTCAACAGCAAGATTTTTTTTTTTCCTAACACAAGGGCCCACTATTTTGTTCACTCACTTACATGGCCACCTGTTTCCTCGAAGACCTAATTTGTCTCATTATTATTTGACTGCAAGTCTAACCAGTTTTTCAAGACTGTCCTCAAAAGCATCAAGACAGTTTTGACCTTTCCAAGACCCTGCAGGTAAATCCTCATCAGAACATTTGCTCACTCAATTCCCTAGGGAAGGCCTTTTTTGAAAAAAAAAAAAGAAAGAAAAGAAAGAAAAAGCATGCCCTTTGACTTGGAGGCAGGCAGTAAAATTTTCTCAGATTTGTCCCAATGGAACTGCCATCTCTCCTTCCCTATGTTGCTCACTTCTTTCTCTTTTTTTACTTTTCTTCTCAAGAGAATCATCTGAGGGAGGAAAAAAAAAAAAGTGTCAGGATGCCAGTGGAAGTTCAAAGCTTGGATTCACCTTACTGAAAAATATAGTGGTCTGGCCATAGCTCTTTGGTATCATATTGTTATAGACCCAATGATATATATATATATATATATATATATATATATATATATATATTATATATATAATATTTCCTCTTCAATTTGCTTGGTTTTTTAGTCATACAGATAATGGATCAAATGGATAAAGTTTTTCTGCTCCCTGAGCAGTAATATAATCATAAAAGTTTGCATGTATATATATACGTATAACTAGTTCTACAGAGAGACCATATTTTGTGACTTCTAGAAAATTATCCACTGTCTTTACATAAATGACTATATATGTCCCTTGTGGTGAACATAGTGTAACTATAAACTTGTCAGATTGTTATGTTGTACACCTCAAACTAAATACTGTGTGTCAGCTGAAATCAAAAAAAATAACTGTGTCCTCAAGAGGAGGATTTATTGTTATAACAATAGCCATATCATTCATCTTTATACTATATTATGTATTTCAAGTATGATAAAATGTGAAGATTACCATGAAGAGACTTATTTTCATGTATATATGTATGTATTTAAGCGCTATAAGTGGGTCCATGGAAACTGAGTGAGGGACCAGAGTAACTTGTTAATCTGGAATCACAAAGTTGTCTTTATCATCACACTTGTTAAATGAACAAATATTGATTCTCTAATGGTGTTTAATTTCACATTTAGTACTATCAATATGCTATAGTTTCTTCAAAAACTTTTAGATCTCCTATCTAAACTTTAGTCTTGTTTTCTTTTGAAAATGGTAAACTTGAACTCTTGTCTAGAGTTAAATTTCGTTATATTTATCTTGAAGTTCCTTAATGAATATTCTGGTTTTTTTCTGACTTCAATTTATCTTAGGTGCAGTAACTCAAAAGATACTAGAAAAAAAGCTATTTTTAGTAGAAAAATCATGATGCTTACTGTAGAGAGAGGGTTTTTTTTTTTCTTGTCCTTTAATAGTTTTGTTTTTACTTTCATGTTAATTGAAGGAGATCAAAAACACAGACTTACAGAGGTGCTTGGGTGGGTCAGTTGTTTAAACAACCAAGTCTTGATTTCAGCTCAGGTCATGATTCAGGTTTGTGAGATCAAGCCCTGCACCAAGCTGAGCACTCCGTGGGGAATCTGCTTGGGTCTCTCCCTCTTCCTCTACCCACCCCCACCCTACCACACATGCTCTTTCTCAAAAATAAATCTTAAAAAAATACATATATATATATTTTATATGTATATACTTATACATATACTTATTTATTTATATATACTTATATATTATAATCTATTTATTAAATATATATTATATATACTTACATCTATATATACACACTTACAGACACTGTAAAAATACTACTTTGGAGTTTATACTGCTCTCCAAGAATACTAAGTTTTTATGAAACTTTTTATTTTTGGAGATTTTAAGTTTATGAATTCATATTATTGCTTATGGCCTGAATAAATGTTAAAAAAACCTTTCAGTTGTGTCCACTGCATTGAGGATATAAAATGGAAATGTAGAGAGTCTCTGAACATTGTGAAACAATGGGGATATTTTATAATTACCTAACTATAATTCAAATAGATATATTTAAATATATATTTCTTTGAATACTATAAGGATATATCAAAATACAGATGTATGTGGATCTAGGTACATATATGTGGATATATATAAGGACTAATATAACCATGATAATAATCATAGCACGTGTGTGTGTAAATATTATAATGAACATAGGAATATGTTATATATGTTTATATAACACTTGTATTATACATTGTAGATAATGTATTCTTATATATTGTATGCCCATATATGGAAAATAATTTTTCTGATTTCTAATATTTAAAACATTATTTTAGTTTAAATGTCTTTTCAGGTTCCTGATGTTTGCTAATATTCATATCATAAAACTCCTAATATAAATCAGTATATTTTGTTCCTGTAAAAATACAGAGATTCTTGGTATTCATTGTTAAGAAAAAAGGATAATTTAATTTATAGAATATTGACACCTATGTGTGAATTAGAGACTATTTATTTTTGAAATTTGAAAAAAATTATTTTTCATGAAGATATGATGTTTATTTTTTTATTTCAATTTTTAAATTAAATTCTAGTTAGTTAACATATAGTGTAATATTAATATCAGTAGTAGATTTCAGAATTTAGTGATTCATCACTTACATATAACACCCAGTGCTCATTACAAGTTCCCTTGCTTAATATCCATGACCCATTTAGCCCATCCCCCATCCATCTCCCTTTCAGGAACCCTCAATTTGTTCTCTATCATTAAGCATCTCTTCTATGATTTGCCTCCCTCTCTTTCTTTTTTTTCTCCTATATTCAACTGTCTTGTTTCTTAAGTTCTGCATATGAGTGAGATCATATAGTATTTGTCTTCTTCTTTCCAATTTCACTTAGCATAATATACTGTAGCTCCATCCTGTCCTTGCAAATGACGAAATTTCATTCTTTTTGGTGGCTGAGTAATTCTCTATTGTGTATATAATCCCACTTTTTTAAAAAAAATATTAATTTTAGAGAGATAAACAGAAAGAAAAAGACTCCCTATCTTCCCTCACTCACATGAGTGGGGGAAGGGTCAGAGGGAGGTAGAAGGAGAGAATCCTCAAGCAGGCTCCCTATTGAGCACAGAGCCCAACTTGGGGCTCAATCCCAGGAACCTGAGATCATGACATGAGCCAAAACTAAGAGTTGGATGTTTTACCAACTGAGCCACCCAGGCACCCCTGTACCACATATTCTTTATCCATTTATCAGTCAAAGAACATCTGAGTTCATTCCATAATTTGGCTATTGTTGATAACGCTGCCATAAATATTGGGATGAATATGCTCCCTTTGAATCAGTATTTTTTATCCTTTGGGTAAATACACAGTAGTTCAATTGCTGGGTCATAGGGTAGTTCTAATTTTAACTTTTTGAGTTACTTCCATACTGTTTTCCACAGTGACTGCACCAGTTGGCATTCCCACCAACAGTGCAAGAGCATTCCCCTTTCTCTGCATCCTCGCCAACAATTATTTTCTGTTATTAATTTTAGCCATTCTGACAGGTGTGATGTGGTATCTCATTATAGTTTTGAGTCATATTTCCCTGATGAGTGATGTTGAGCATTTTTCATGCCTCTGCTGGCTGTTTTCTTTGGTAAAATATCTAGTCATTTTTTAACTGGATTGCTTTTTGGGTGTTGAGTTTGATAAGTTCTTTATAGATTTTGGAAGCTAACTTTTTATCAGATATGTCATTTGCAAATATTGTCTCCCATTCCATAGGCTGCCTTTCAGTTTTTTGATTTTTCCTTCACTGTGCAGAAGCTTTGATGAAGCTTCTTGATGAAATCCCAATGATCATTTTTACTTTTTCCCCCCCTGCCTTGGAGAGATGTCTAGTAAAAAGTTGCTCCTGCCAATGTCAAAGAGGTTGCTTCCTGTGTTATTCCCTAGGATTTTGAAGGTTTCCAGTCTCACATTTAGGTGTGTCAACCATTTTGAGTGTTTTTGTGTGTCTGGTAAAAGAAAGTGATCCAGTTTCATTCATCTGCATGTTGCTGTCCAGCTCTTTCAACACCACTTGTTGAAGAGACTATCTTTTCCTTTTTTTTTTTTTTTTAAGATTATTTATTTATTTATTTGGTAGACAGAGATCACAAGTAGGCAGAGAGGCAGGCAGAGAGAGAAAAGGAAGCAGGTTCCCTGCCAAGAAGACAGCTCGACATAGGCCTCAATCCCAGAACACTGAGATCATCACCTGAGCTGAAGGCAGGGGCCCCAACCCACTGAGCCACCCAGACACCCAAGACTGTCTTTTTCTACTGGATATTTTTTCCCTGCTTTGTCAAAGATTAGTTAACCATATAGTTGTGGATCCACTTCTGGGTTTTTTATTCTGTTCCACTGATCTATGTGTCTGTTTTGCACCAGTACTGTACTGTCTTAAAGACTACAGCTTTGTAATATAGCTTTAAGTCCAGCTTTGCCTTTATTGGTCAGTATTGTTTGGCTATTTGAAGTCTTTTGTGGTTCCATACAAGTTTTGGGATTGTTTGTTCTAAATGTGAAAAACTGCTGGTGGTATTTTGATAAGGAATGCATTAAACGTGTAAATGGTTTTGAATAATATAGGCATTTTAACAATATTTATTCTTCTAATTCATGAGCATGGAATGTTTTTCCATTTCTTTGTGCCAGCTTCAATTTCTTTCATGTAATTTTCTGAATACAGATATTTTGCTTCTTTGGTTAGATGTATTCTTAGGTATCTTATGGTTTTTGGTGCCATTGGAAATAGGATCAATTCCTTGGATTCTCCTTCTGCTTCATTATTGGTGTATAAAAATGCCAGATTTCTGTGCACTGATTTTGTATCCTGTGATTTTGCTGAATGTGTGAATCAGTTTTAGCAAATTTTGATGCCATCTTTTCTATTTAGACTATCATTTCATCTGCAGATAGTGAAAGTCTGACTTCTTCCTTGCCAAATTGGTTCTCTCTCTCTTTCTCTCCATCTTCCCCTACCCCCACACTTTTTCATGTTCTCTCTAATATAAAGAAATACATCTTAAAGAACAACAACAAAAACAAAACAAAGCAAACAAACAACAACAACAACAACAAAAACAATGGTGAGAGTGGACATCCTTGTCTTATTACTGACTGTAGTGGAAAAAAAAATCTCAGTTTTCCTCACTGAGGATTATATTAGCTGTGGGTCTTTTATATATGAACTTTCTGATGTTGAGATGTGTTCCCTCTATTCCTGCTTTGTTGAGAGATTTTGTCAAGAATGGATGGATGCTGTACTATCTCAAATGCTTTTCTCTGACTCTATTGAGAGGATCACATGAGTCTTATCATTTTTTATTAATGTGGTGCACTATGTTGATTGATTTGCAAATATTGTACCACACTTGCAGCCCAAGAATAAATCCTACTTGATTGTGGTGAATATGAACTGTTGGATTTTATTTGCTCATATTTTGCTGAGAATTTTTTGCATCCATCTTTGTGAAGGATATTGGCCTGTTATTTTCTTTTTTATTGAGGTCATGGTCTGATTTTGAAATCAAGGTAATACTGGCCTCATAAAATGAGTTTGGAAGTTTTCCTTGCATATCTTTTTTTTGGAAAGGTTTGAGAAGAACAGGTATTAACTCTTCTTTAAATGTTTGGTAGAATTCCCTTGAGAAACTGGCCCTGGATTTTGTTGTTGTTGTTGTTCAAAGGATTTTTTAAAGATTTTATTTATTCATTCAAGACAGAGTAAGTGAGCATGAGAGATAGAAGGAACAGGGAGAGGGGCAGAGGCAGAGGAAGAAGCAGGCTCTCTGCTTGGCAGGGAGCCAGATGCAGGGCTTGATCCCAGGACTCCAGAATCATGCCTTGAGCTGAATGCAGACACTTGACTGACTGATTCACAAAGGCACCCCTGTTTGTTGGAAGGTTTTTGATTACTGACTCAATTCTTTTCTGGTTATCAGTCTGTTCAAATTTTCTATTTCTTCCTATTTCAGTTGGATAATTTATATGTTTCTAGGCACTTATCCATTTCTTCCAGATTGCCCAGTTTGTTGGCATATAATTTCTCCTAATATTCTTTTATAATTATTTGCATTTCTGTGGTGTTGATTGTGATATTTTTTCTCTTGTTTGTGATTTTATTTATTTGGATCCTTTCTCTTTTTGATAAGTCTGGCTATGGGGTTTATCAATTTTTAAAATTATTTCTAAGAACAGCTCCTGGTTTCATTGAACTATTCTACTGGTTTTTGCTTGCTTGTTTGTTCTGTATCATTTATTTCTGCTCTAATATTTATTTTTTTCCTTCCTCTGCTTTTTTTTTGTTTTTTGTTTCTTTTGTTGTTTTGTTTTGTTTTGTTTTAGGCCTTATTTGTTGTTCTTTTTCTAGCTCCTTTAGGTGTAAGGTTAGGTGGCACATTTGAGATTTTTCTTGCTTCTTGATGTAGGCCTGTCATACTGTATATTTCCCTCTTATGACCACTTTGGTGCATCCCAAAGGTTTGACTGTCGTGTTTTCATTATCATTTCTTTCCATGTGTTCTATTATTTTTTTCATTAATTTCCTGCTTTATCCATTCATTCTTAGTAGGGTGTTCTTTAACTATTCATGTATTTGTGATCTTTCTAAATTTTTTCTTATGGTTGACTTCAAGTTTCATAGTATTTTGGAAAATATACATGGTGTGACTAGAATCTTTTTGTACTAATTGAGGCTTGACTTGTGAGCCAGTATGTGCTCTATTCTGGGGACTGTCCCATGTGCACTCAAAAAGCATGTGAATTCCGTTGCTTTAGGAAAAAATGTTCTGAATATATCTGTTAAGACCATCTGGCCCAGTGTGTCATTCAAAAGCTATTGTTTCCTTATTGATTTTCTGCTTAAACGATCTGTCCATTGCTATAATTGGGGTATTAATGTCTCCTGCTGTTATTGTATGTATTGAAATTAATGAGTTCCTTATATTTGTTACTGTTTTATATATTTGGGTACCTCCAATTTGGGGGCATAAATAATTACAATTGTTAGATCTTCTCGTTGGATGCACAATTTTATTATCATATATGCCTTTTTTTGTTTCAGTCTTTCATTGAAAATTTAACTCATATGATATAAGTATGACTATTCCAGCTTTCTTTGATGCTTACTAGTATGATAAATTGTTCTCCATCTTCTCAGTTTCAATATGCAGGTATCTTTAGGTCTAAAATGACTCTTCTAGGCAACATATAGATGTGTCTTATTTTGTTATTCACTCTGATACCCAGTGTCTTTTGATAGGAGCACTAGTCCATTTACATTCAGAGTGATTATTGATGGATATGAATTTAGTACCATGTATTATTAAGTCATTGTTTCTGGACGTTTTCTCTGTTCCTTTCTACTCTCTGTTGTTTTGTCTTTTCTCTCCCATTCAAAGAGTCTAGCAAGCCTTGTTAGTGATCATGAACTCTTTTCATTTTTGTTTGTTTGAGAAACTCTTTATTTCTCCTTCTACTGTGAATGGCAACCTTACTGGATAGAGTATTCTTGGCTGCCTAGTATTCCTATTTAGCACATTGAATATATGATGTCAGTCTCCTTTTGCCTGCCAAGTTTCTGTGGAGAGCTCTGTTGCTAAGCTTATTTGTCTTCCTTTACAATTTAGGGACTTCTTTTCTCTTACTGTTTTTAGAATTTTTTTCTTTATCTGTGTATTTTGCAAATTTTTACTACAATATCTCTTGGTGTTGGCCTGCTTTTGTTCATTTTGATGGGAGTTCTTTGTGCCTCCTGGATTTGGATATCTGTTTCCTCCCCAGATCAGTTATAATTTCCTTAATGAAAACTCTTGTCCATTTTCCCCCTCTCTTCTTATGGAACTCCTATGTCATTAATGTTATTATGCTTTATGGAGTTTCTGAGTTTCCTAAGTCTACATTCATAAGCCAATATTTTTCTTTTCCTCTTCAACTTCATTATTTTCCATAATTTTATCTTCTATATGACTTATTTATTCCCTACTTCTTCCATCCATGTGTTCATTACATCCAGTCAGCCTTGCATCTTGGCTGACATTTTTATTATGGCTTGACTAATTTTTAGGTCTTTTATCTCTGTGGTAAGGGATGTCCTGGTGTCTTCTATGATTTCTTGAGCCCAGCTAGTATTCTTATGATCAGGCATATTACTTATGTCTGTTTCAATTAGATCCCTGGCTGTGACTTTTTCTTGTTCTTTCTTTTGAGATGAATTCTTCTCTCTTGATATATTGTTTAGGTTTCTATCCTCTTCTGTGTGTTAGGAAAGTGTGTTATGTTTCCTGTTCTTGAAAGTGAGGGCTTTATGAAGAAGAGGTCATATATTGTCCAGGATCTGGCACTTCAGAAAATGTTTCCAGTGTGTGGTGTGTACCCTCTGCTGTTGTGTTTTGGGTCATCTTTGTCTCAGGTCAGTTCTCTGCAGATTTTCTCCTGCTGGCAGGGAGGAGTGCTTGGACCTTGTCCAGAGTGTGGTGAGTTTTAACAGGTATATTCTGGTCTGCTTGTTAAAAGAGGCCTACTTTTATTTCCACTAGAGCTGAAGCTTTGCATCACTCTATGGCCAGTAAATTTGGCGTGTGCAACAGAGTTGGTTCTCAGGCATATTAGCCATAGGAAGGAGCACTACAGAGCACTAGGAGCTGGTGCTTTGTGTAAGCAGCTCAGGCATCCACTGTTGGCACTGTGCTGCTCACTGAAGTTTATCTGTGCTGATGGGGAGAAAAGAAAATGGCACCAGCCTTCATCCTTGTCCCTAGGGAAGGAATTTTACACTGCTATTGTCCATGAAGTCTGCAAGACAAGGAAACAATCTCCCCTCATGTGTCCCAGGTGTCCCTCATATCTGTGTTCCTCCTGTCTCTGTTCAACTATCTGGTCACTCATCAGTACAGTGTTTTATTATAGGCATCCCAGCTGAGTTTCAAAACTCCAAATTTTATGAGCCTAACACAGTGTGGACCCATGCTGGTCATCTGGGGGAGGGTCTCACTATGCTGTGATTGATGCTGGTTTGTCCCAGAAGTGCAGTCACACACACTGGAGCTTGGAGTTTAGAGTAAAGCACAGCAAAAAGCCTGAGTCCAGGTTTGCTGCTCTCAGCAGGTGTCTCTGTCTTAAGTTTAAGGGGTGGAGGAGTGCAATGGTGTCCTCTGGCTCTTTTGTCCCCTGAGAGATAATGCCATCTCTCCCAAATATACTCCAAGAAGGGGAAATGATCTGTCTCTCCCTGTGAGTCTCAGGGAATCAGATCATGCTGTCTGTTCCCAGGCCTCTGCCCTCCTCCACAGGAGCACCACATGCCCACCAGGCTCAACACCAGCCACAGCACAGACTTCCAAAACTCCAGTCTTTGGGTGTTGCTGGTTATAAAAACTTATGATAATCACCCCTCTTGTTTTCCCAGTCAATGGCTTTGGAGAACTATTTTCCTTATGCGATCCCCTGTATGCTTCCCCCTCCACCCCACCCTACCCACCCCCATCTCTCTCTCCTTTCTCTGTGATCAGGGCTGTCTTCTCTCCACAGTACCCAAGATCCTTTCTCTCCCAAATGACATCTCTCCACCTCCTACATTGCACATGTAACCTCTTCTCTCTAGTTGTGCAGTTTGTTCTGTCAGTCCTCAGATCAATTTATTGGCCATTCAGAATGATTTGGTATTTATCTAGCTCTGTTCAAGGAACCAGGCAAGCATAGAGTCTTCTCACTACTCTTCCATCTTAACTGACACTGAAATTAAAAAAAAAAAGAAAAAAAATTATATATATATAAAATCTTCTTTTCAGCTTGGGGAATAAAAGCAATGAACTAGTATAAAGCATTGAAGAATTTCTCTTAGGATTCTTTCTATTACCTTATTTCAAGATTAGACTGCTCAAATTGCTGGCATACCCTTATCATACTCCTTGTATAGGGCCTAAACAGGAGCTGCTAAAAACATACAACTTTACACTTTATCTCATCAACCGTTTTTTCTAACTTTATTGAGATATAATTTCTACTCAAATTGCTGGCATACCCTTATGTATAGGACATAAACAAAAGCTGCTAAAAACATACAACTTTACACTTTATTTCATCAACCATTTTTTCTAACTTTATTGAAATGTAATTTAGATATAATTTTCCCCACTTCATTAAAATATGTATTGACAAATGACACTGTGTGATTTTAAGATGTAGAACATATTGATTTCATACAATTATATATTGCTATATGATTACTACCACAGCATTAGTTAATACCTCCACTGTATCATATAATTACTATTTCTTTTTGTGTGATGAGAACATTTAAAAGTAACTTTCCAAACAATTTCAGGTATATAATACAGTATTGTTAGCTATAATCACAATGCTATATTTTAGATCCCCAGAACTTATTCATCTTCTTTTTTAAAAAAGATTTTAGGGGCGCCTGGGTGGCTCAGTTGGTTAAGCAACTGTCTTCGGCTCAGGTCATGATCCTGGAGACCCAGGATCGAGCCCCACATCCAGCTTCCTACTTGATGGGAAGCCTGCTTCTCCCTCTCTCACTCCCCCTGCTTGCGTTCCCTCTCTGGCTGTGTTTCTCTCTGTCAAATAAATAAAATCTTTTTTTTAAAAGATTTTATTTATTTATCTGAGAGAGAGAAAGAGAGAGAAATCATGAGCGGGGTTGAAGGGTGAAGATCTCCATCCCACAACTCTGAGATATAACCTGAGCTGAAGGCAGAAGCTTAACTGACTGGGCCACCCACGTGTCCAAACTTATTTGTGCCTTCTAACTGGATGTCTAAACTCTTTGACTAATGGCTGCTACTATAAAATCCAGTGATCTCATTTATGGCTAAATATTCAAAGGGAAGGCAAGTAGAGTGCCAAAGACTATCCCATTCCCATACTTCCAGGTTTATTGCACCATTGTTCACAAAGGCCAAGATAGGGAAAGAACCTAAATTTTCATCAGTCATTTTTAATTTCTAGTTTTTGATCAGATAATATAGTTTAAAGCCCCTGGATCATAGTATTTGGTGCTGAATATTTTATACACATTAAACATAAAAATAATGACCCAATTGTGGAGTCTCTTGATTGGAGGGGGGTCATCAAATGTGGGGTGATATGATCAGATGAAGCCCAGCAGGACAGGAAGTGAAAGATTCACCTAAGGCAGAACAAAGAAGATAGAGGTTTATTGAATGCATTGCCAGGGAGCAGCAGGCAGAATAGCAAAGCAGATACTGTCAGCCACAGGGCAGGAGGGAGCTCTAGTTACAGGGGAAGTTGAAGAGGTTTGGAATGTGTAGAATTTTCCTTTTTTGATACTAGTATCCAAGTGTAAGTAACCCATTGGTCAGGTAGGGTTTATAGATATTTTGAGGTGGGTCTCCTCATGGGCCTGTTTGTGTTCAGCCAAGGGTTGGGGGGTCCTTGTGGGCCCTTCTACCTTATTCAATTTCCATTGTTCAGGTTGGTTGCCTAAAAGTAGCCTCTACAATTATGAAATAAGAGAAACATTTTGATAGAGGGAAAATGAGAGCAACCAGACTCATTCACACAAACACACACACACACACACACACACACACACACACACACACACTTATTCCTTTTTCACTATATTTGTTTGTTTTGTCTTTGGACAGTCTTTTTATATTTTCCTCCTCTCCAATGGTACATTGATAACCAAAGAAGATGAGTTGCTGCCTTACCTTCTCTTTTAGGAGTTGCAGATAATAACACAAAATCAAAGGAAGATTGAGACAAAAGTCTGCTTTCATGTTCTAAGGACACAATGAAGGCCAGCAATCTTAGTGAACATAGGGAAAGGTAGTGGAAGGTGAAGTCTGAAATGTTCCTAAGGCCAGAATATAGTGGGCAAAGATTATGGTAAGGATTTGGGATATAATCTTGACTATAGAGGAAAACTATTGGAAAGTTCTAGTAGGAATGTAATAAAATTAGATTTACATTTTTGTTTCTAAAAATCTATCACCTCAAGTGTAATGAATGTATGGTAGGCGATAAGATTGAACACAGGAAAATGGTTATGAGGTTGTTTTATTTATCCTGGTAAGAGAAAATGGTGAATTTGTCCTGGTTTGTTGAATCAAAAGATGACACAACTTACTCACATTTGAGTATATTTCACTTACATTTAACATGTAATTGTAGTAATTACATGATCATTTTTGTCCTGGAAATAGTTTTTGGCAAAAGAATAGAGAAGAAAAAAAAGAAAAATCAGCTATTTTCATATTTTCCTAGGTAAGGTTCAGGTTTGCACCAAAATTAAAACATGCAAAGTGTATACTTTCCCTCGTCACATCCTTATAGGTTGTCTTTTTACATAACCTATTCCCCAGAGTCCCAGGCTTTCTGTGTCCTATTGTGTGTTATTATCATTTCTTCTTTGTGACATCAAAAGAAAGAAAGAAAATTTCCAGGGTTCTAGTTTGCTTTCTCTATATAATTTCTCAAAACATCCATTACCTCTGGGTGGGAAAAAAAATGATTATGTAAATAAAGAAGAAAAGAAATAGGATGAAAATAATTTTATGTAGTTTTTGAAGATATGCTAGATCAGTACTCCTACTCAGAATGTTCTTTTTTTATTCATTGCTAGGAATAAATCCCAAATATACAGAGGATGACAAGGTATAACCAGCTACTACCCTGTCAGTGCGGAAAGTAGACAATGAGACATAATGGATCAAAGAAGACAGTTTTTTGCTTACAGAATACCAAGCATGAGCGTTAGCAGAATTACATTGGTCTCCATGTCCCCAGGTCTCACATGTGGAGTAGTAGTCACAAATAGATACCAAACACATATTGGGGTTTGAGCCACAGCTGAGGAAATTAGAGCTTAAGTAACAAACACTTTTATTGGAGGCAGAAAGCATGGCTGTTGTTTGTCTGAAGACAAACAGGTAAGAACACAAAGGTGCCAGAGAGGACTCTCTTCCAGCATTCCAAAGTGTGTGTGTGTGTGTGTGTGTGTGTGTGTGTGTGTACACTTATTTGAAAGTATTGTAAAGAAAAAGTAAAAATATTTGTGAAATATGAGGTAGGGATTATTTTGACCAACCAGCTGAGTGAGCCCCTAGTCAAAATTCAATACTTAAGTTTTACCTGATTTCAAAATTCTTAACTTCTTCAATCTAAATTCACAGAATTCTAAAACTTCAAGTTTTTGTTTTGTTTTGTTATATTTTGGGTATCTTAATTGCTCCCATAGAGGCAGCACCAAGAGTTTTAGTAGGGAGAGAGACTGCTAGGCAAAGTGTTGTGGGTGGCATGGGAAGGGGAGATGATTGCAACTGTTGGTAATTCATATTTTTATAAATCAAGGCCTTCCTGCATTCATGAATTGGAACAATATTTTTTTAATAAATAGGAGTAGCTCCTACTGCATACAAAGGGATGAAGCCCAGAGTGTATTTTCAGTTACTGAGTTTTTCTTTTTTCTGTAAATATGATCTTGTAAAAGCTAGAAAGCTGAATGAAAAAGATAAAACACACAACAACAATGTATATGCTTACTACTCACTCTATAGTCAGGCTCAAAGAAGTCCTTTGTCTTTTTGTTAATTAAAATACCATTTTTCTCTATAAATTCAACATACAGTATTTGTTTAAGAAAGCAAGCATTATCTCATACAGTAGCAGGGTTATAACACCTATAGCACACCACCAAGCTTACCCAGAAGAGATTAGGTTTATAATAAAATGCTCTAAAACATGGTCCAGGACCTGGGAAAATGAGATATAGTCATGCATACTAATTATGCCAAAATGTTTAAAGGAATGCTCAAAACTAACACTACTGAAAAAGTATCTGTGATAGCAGCTGCATTGGTAAACTGTTTTGTGGCATTTCCAATAAAATGAGAATGCTGTATCTAAATTGTAATAAAGCTTCCACAAAATTTAAATACAATTCTTACTAGAAATTAAATTATGAACCTTATGTTTTCCCAAAAGCCATTTATTATCAACTTTGTGGAAAAGAAAGACAGCAGCATGGAAGGAGACTGAGGCATAGAGACAGAGCAAAGGGCTATTAACCAAAAAATGATGTTTCCTTGTTTTATGGAGTTGAGAAGATTTGATCCAATAAGAATAAACTTTAGAATACTACAGGTGGTATTTCCAAGTGGGCCAATTAATTCTGCTCATAAAATTTAACAAGAACAAAACAAAACAAAACAAAACAAAAAACAATGAATAAAGTAAGGATTGATTCCTAACAGAAAAATCATAAAATAGCCAAATTTCATTCTAATGTTGACTGCATTACATATTTGCTACCCATACAACCAAAGCAGAGGAATATACAAATATAAAGTGAGAATACATATATCCATTATGCTTACTTAGAAAGATTGTCTGTAGGGTGAACCAGCCATTCTAAGTGAAGCTGCATTCATAGATGATAAAACTAATCTTTTTCTTAGTGTGGGGAAAATTGTAACATCAATGATACTCTGCCAGATGTGGAATATATTAGATACTGCCAAGTAGTAAACTATTTTCTGAAAGTGAATAAAAATTTGAAAAACAGGAAAACAGTTTTTTCATTACTCAGTCTTAATCAATGGAGAAAGCATATTTATAAAACACCAAATTC
>PITA01010428.1:43456-70956 GCA_004023965.1 Spilogale gracilis
TAAGCGACTGACTTTGGCTCAGGTCATGATCCCGGAGACCCAGGATCGAGTCCCACATCAGGCTCCCTGCTCGGCGGGAAGCCTGCTTCTCCCTCTCTCACTCCTTCTGCTGTGTTCCCTCTCTCGCTGTGTTTCTCTCTGTCAAATGAATAAATAAAATACTAAAAAAAAAAAAAAAAAGAATTTAAAAAAAAAAAAAAAAACACCAAATTCCTTTTACTGGAATAGAATAAGTAAATAAGAAGTTGTCTATGTATCTGTGTGATTGGGCCTGAAAATAAGTATGTACTTTTTGTGAGAAAGCAATATAACAGCCACAGGAAAAATTCCAACAAATTCAAGATTCCCAAGGGTAGTATTATAGGACTATCTTTGTTTTTTGATGGATACAGAGTCCTATGTGGTTACAGTCGAAACTTGGGCAATTCAAAAAAATAATAAGTATAAGAGATAGACATAAACATTAATAGATATTTTCCTAAGAGAAGGAATGCCTGTATTGCCAGATTTATCAGAAGAGAAGCTTTAAGGAAACAGGTATTAGAAGACTTTATTTTTTTTTAAGATTTTATTTATTTATTTGACAGAGAGAGAGAGAATACAAGCAGGCAGAGCAGTAGGCAGGTGGAGAAGCAGGCTCTCTGCTGATGTGGATTCCATCCTAAAACCCTGGGATCATAACCTGAGCCAAAGGCAAATACTTAACTGACTGAAACATCGAGGCATCCCGAGAAAATTGTATTTTAATGGACTTCAGTTAGTACGCAGAGACAGTATTTGTATGTTACGTGGAGAAAACAGGAATTGATAGCACTTGAAGTTAAGTGGATAAATGAAATCCTGGACTTGCAAATTGAAATCACATAAGTTTTCCCTAATAAATCTTCCCTAAAAAGATTGATTTATTTATTTTAGAGAGAGAGAGCCCTAATATAGGGGGAAGAGGCAGAGGGAGAGGGAGAGAGAGTCTTAAGGAGACAACCCAGGGCTTGATCACATGACCCTGAGATCACAAGTTGAGTCGAAACCAAGAGTCAGAAACTTAACCAACTGAACCACCTAGGCACCCCAAATCTTCACTAATTTAAAAAAAAAAAAGGTGAGAGAGAAATGCTAAATCTACCTAACTCATGGGTTAATTACAATGGAAGAAAAGATTATTGAGGTCCTCATAGTTTTTAATCAAACTGAAATGATGGAAGTTAGATGAGCCACAGATGAATTTCAATTGCAAAAATGGGAACTGTAGCTCAAAGGGAAAGATGAAAAACTAGAAAAGGTGAAAATTCTATTCCACTAATATGACATCAGACAGAATGAGTCTATGAGGTTAACTACGTAGGTCTAGGTGTCCAAGGTGACAGACATTTCAGATGAATCTGAGTAATGGCTATTACATACACCTATTTCATAAGTCAGCCAGTTAGACATTCCACATCATTTTATTTACTTCTTTATGGTGAGGCACCCAGCCATCTTGGTGTATTGCTTTACTTTAATGAAGCTTTGTCACCTACATGTTTCATTTAATTCCTTTGTCAAACTCATAAAAGGCATAAAGCAGCTTTATCCAAATTTTATAAGGGATGAAATAAATACTTTGAAATGCTGAAAGACTTACTTAAGAAAATAAATTGCAGATTCAGGAATTTATGTCAGTATTAAAATCCTTTATAATCTAATAGGCAAGTATAACATAAGGAAGCCATCAGCTTATGAGTAATTACATCAATGATTGATCAAGATACTTCCAAAATTATGGGGAGGGGAAAAACTAGTCATCATAAAAAAATGTTTACTATGGCATCAGTTAAATTTTAGAAGAGAGAAAACTTCGCTTTTATTATATCAAACCTTTCAAATGCCAAATTATTAAAGATCACAGCAGCTTTTGTTTCTTTTCCTATTTTGCTTTTGCTAATGTTTTGGCTAATTCACTGCTCAATTCACCCTCTATGTAATAACTAGAGCTGAAATAGAAGAAGGAAAGCAAAATCTCAATTTTTCTTTCTCCCTTCCTGCTTGCTTGCTTTTTCTTTCTTTCTTTCTTTCTTTCTTTCTTTCTTTCTTTCTTTCTTTCTTTCTTTCTTTCTTTCTCCTTCCTTCCTTCTTTTTCTTCCTTCCTTCCTCCCTCTTCCTTTCTCTCTCTGTGTTTCTTTCTTTTTTCTTTCTTTCTTTGTTTCTTTCTTTCTTTCTTTCTTTCTTTCTTTCTTTCTTTCTTTCTTCTTTTTCTTCCTTTCTTTGTTTCTTTCTTTCTTCTTTCTTTTTATGGTAAGAAAAGATTTATGGGCACCTTGAATGAAATCAATGACTATAATAGAAATTTGAAAGTACTGTACATCTACATAAAAATTTGAACTATATTAACATTGCCAATACTTTTAGTCCTCAAAAATTATAGAATAAGGGGTGCCTGGGTGGCTCAGTTGGTTGAACGACTGCCTCGGAGACTGGGGATCTAGTCCCACATCAGGCTTTCTGCTCAGCAGGAAGCCTGCTTCTCCCTCTCTCACTCCCCCTGCTTGTGTTCCCTCTCTGGCTGGGTTTCTCTCTGTCAAATAAATAAAAAATCTTTTAAAAAAAATGAAAATAGAATAGAGAGATGGCAAATTTTAAATCCTTACCTAGTCATATGGTCTATACACTCTCTCTCTTTCCCTCCCAACCTCCCTCCCTCCCTCGGTTCTTCCTCCCTCCCTCTCTCACTCTAATTAAACCAACTATGATAAGGTGTCCTGTAGACAATAATATACTTAGAGATACAGCTTCTTTATGAATAGTTCGCTTGTTGAAGAATAGTAACTAAATTTTATCTAGAATGTTGGATATATAACCTCACCATATTTTCTAAAATTAAAACCAAATAGGAAGAAATTTACAATCTGAATAGACCTATATCTAGTAACGAGATTGAAGCAGTGATCAAAAACCTCCCAAAAAACAAGAGCTCAGGACCAGACAGATTCCCTGGGGAATTCTACCAAACATTCAAAGAAGAAATAACACCTATTCTCCTGAAGCTCTTTCAAAAAATAGAAACAGAAGGAAAACGTCCAGACTCTTTCTATGAAGCCAGCATTACTCTAATCCCCAAACCAGACAATGACCCCATCAAAAAGAAGAACTTCAGACCAAAATCTCTGATGAATATGGATGCCAAGATTCTTAACAAGATCCTTGCTAACAGGATCCAACAATACATTAAAAAGATTATCCACCATGACTAGGTGGGATTTATCCCAGGGATGCAAGGGTGGTTCAACACTTGCAAATTAATCAACATGATAGAACAAATCAATAAGAGAAGAGAGAAGAACCACATGGTATTCTCAACTAATGCAGAAAAAGCATTTGGCAAAATACAACATCCATTCCTGATTAAAACTCTTCAAAATACAGGGATAGAGGGAACATTCCTCAACCTCATAAAATCTATGAAAAACACACAGCAAATATCATTCTCAATGGGGAAAAACTGACAGCCTTCCCTCTGAGATCAGGAACAAGACAAGGATGCCCACTCTCACCACTACTGTTCAACATAGTGTTAGCAGTTCTAGCAACAGCAATCAGACAACAGAAAGAAATAATAGGTATTCAACTTGGCAAAGAAGAAGTCAAACTCTCTCTCTTTGCAGATGACATGATGCTCTATGTGGAAAACCCAAAAGACTCTACCCCTAAACTACTAGAACTCATACAATTCGGTAATGTGGCGTGATACAAAATCAATGCACAGAAATCAGTTGCATTCTTATACACTAACAATGAAAATATAGAAAGGGAAATCAGAGAATCGATTTCATTTACTATAGCTCCAAAAACCATAAGATACTTAGGAATATACCTAACTAAAGAAGTTAAGGATCTGTATTCGAGGAACTACATAACACTCATGACAGAAATTGAAGAAGACACAAAAAGATGGAGGACCATTCCATGCTCATGGATTGGAAGAATAAGCATTCTCAAAATGTCTATACTGCCCAGAGCAATCTATACTTTCAATGCCATTCCAAACAAAATTCCACCAACATTCTTCAATGCGTTGGACCAAACAATCCTAAAATTTATATGGAACAAAAAAACCCCAAATCACTAAGGAATTGTTGAAGAAGAAAAACAAAGCTGGAGACATCATGTTACCTGACTTCAGGCTTTATTACAAAGCTGTAATCATCATGGTACTGGCACAAAAACAGACAAATAGACCAATGGAACAGAGTAGAGAGTCCAGATATGGACCCACAAATCTATGGTCAAATCATCTTCGACAAAGCAGGAAAAAATATCCAGTGGACAAAAGACAGTCTTTTCAATAAATGGTGCTACGTATAGAAGAATGAAACTAGACCATTCTCTTACACCACACACAAAGGCAAACTCAAAATGTATTAAAGACCTCAACATGAGGGAGGAATCCATCAAAATCCTGGAAAAGAACATAGGCAGTAACCTCTTTGACATCAGCCACAGCAACTTCTTTCAAGACATGTCTCCAAAGGCAAAGGAGACAAAAGTGAAAATGAACTTTTGGGACTTCATCAAAATAAAAAGCTTCTGTACAGCAAAGGAAACAGACAACAAAACAAAGAGGCAATCCATGGAATGGGAGAGGATATTTGCAAATGACACTACAGACAAAGGGCTGATATCCGAGATCTATAAAGAACTACTCAAACTCAACATCCAAAAAGAAGATGAACACATCAAAAAATGGGCAAGAGACATGAAGAGGCACTTCTCCTTAGAAGATATACAAATGGCTAACAGATACATGAAAAAATGTTCACCATCACTAGCTAACAGGGAAATTCAAATCAAAACCACACTGAGATACCAACTTACACCAGTCAGAATGGCCAAAATTAACAAGACAAGAAACAACAAGTGTTGGAGAGCCTGCGGAGAAAGGGGAATCCTCTTACACTATCGGTGGGAATGCAAGTTGGTGCAGCTGCTTTGGAAAACAGTGTGGAAATTCCTTAAAAAAATTAAAAATAGAGCTACCTATAACCCTGCATTTGCAGTACTGGGTATTTACCCCAAAGATACAGATGTAGTGGAAAGAAGGGTCATATGTACCCCAATATTCATTGCAGCAATGGCCACAATCACCAAACTGTGGAAAGAGCCAAGGTGCCCTTCAACAGATGAATGGATAAAGATATGGTTCATATATACAATGGAATACTACACCTCCATCAGAAAGGATGAATATCCAACTTTTGTAGCAACATGGACTGGACTGGAAGAGATTATGCTGAGCGAAATAAGCCAAATAGAGAAAGTCAAGTATCACCTGGTTTCACTTACTTGTGGTGCATAAGGGGTAATATAGAGGACAGTAGGAGAAGGAAAGGAAATGAGAAGTAGGGTAATTCGGGGAGAGAAATGAAACATAAGAGACTTTGGACACAGAAACAAACTGAGGGACTTGGAGGGAAGGGCATGGGGGGATGGGAGAGCCTGGTGGTGGTTGAGGGCACATATTGCATGGAGCACTGGGTGTGGGGCATAAACAATAAATCTTGGAATACTGAAAAAACAAAATAAATTTAAAGTAAAAAAAAATTAAAACCAAAAAGCTTTTTTTCCCCCATACTATATACACATTTGGCTTTGCCACAAAATATTGACTTTTTTAAATGATTTACTCCCAGAAATATATCATTTTTAATGTATCTTTCATTGAAAGACTCATCCCCTAATTTTCAATGTATTTTTTATTGACACAGAAATTTTTTTTTAAAGATTTTATTTATTTGATAGAGAGAAACACAGCCAGAGAGGGAACACAAGCAAGGGGAGTAAGAGAGGGAGAAGCAGGCTTCCCACCTAGCAGGGAGCCCGATGCAGGGCTCGATCCAGGTCTCCGGGATCATGACCTGAGCTGAAGGCAGTCGCTTAACCAACTGAGCCACCCAGGCACCCCTGACACAGAAATTTTTAAATATCATGGTCTAAGTAGTTGGAAATGTCTGTACCTATATCCAACACTATGAAACCTGTGTAATGTTTTTTAACAGTTGATTATTCTAATCATTCAAGATGTTTTCTATTTATCTTCCTCAAAAATATATTGACTAAAAAATAAATATTACTTTCCCTGCCATATTATTTTCCAAGTATTAATTAAAGCTTTTTTTAACAGGCACAGAAGATGAGAATCCTCTTTCTTTCAAGTAAATATTCTCAAAAGTAGCTTCCCAATAATGTTGTAGTGTAATGTGGCATTTACCCTATGCTATTACATATGACTCTCAGGAAGAACATTCTGAACGTTACCATAATTATTATTGAAATGCTTTTTAATTTTGTACATGACTTTAATCATTTCAGAAAAAAAATGTTTAGATGGTCTTCATATTTTGAATGGTTTAAAAATTTCTATTTATCAAGCAATTCCCATAGTATTATTTTTATCCTTTATCTCAAGGTACAATAAGGTGTAGATAAGGTTCATCACTAATAACAGTTGATCCAGCTCCGTAGGTTACAAGTCCAAGTTCTGCAAACAACAGGCAAGTAGGTCAAAAGGAAAGATGCTGACATAAAGAAAGCAACTTTATTTAGAAAACCAGCAAACTGAGATAGTCGACTACTCTCTAAAGAACCACCTCTTTAGGGGCGCCTGGGTGGCTCAGTTGGTTAAGCGACTGCCTTTGGCTCAGGTCATGATCCCGGAGACCCAGGATCAAGTCCCACATTGGGCTCCCTGCTTGGCGGGAAGCCTGCTTCTCCCTCTCTCACTCCCCTTGCTTGTGTTCCCTCTCTGGCTGTGTTTCTCTCTGTCAAATAAATAAAAATCTTAAAAAAAAAAAAAACAAAAAAAACACCTCTGGGCATAAAGTTGGAGCTTTTCTTATGTTAGCAAAAAGGGAAATAGTGGATTGGTATCAAAAGGTGGCTGACATTTGTAGACATCCAAAGAACATGTAACTTCTTTGTCCTTGTCAGTTGATCTTTTCATACAGCAATCTGTTTATGTCATTCTTATAAATCTTAAATATAGCATAATGATTTCTGTATGTACTTCCTTATCTCCTCAGGTGAGGTAGGTCTGGGGTAAAAAGTAGTTTTTGTGCATCTAAGCTGACACATACCTACATGCATGGCTAAGCAAAAGTTTCTAAGCTATATGTCACAGCAACATGGACACAGAAGTAATATGGAGATAAACATGTTAAGTTTCTCCCTGTTGTATATATTTTACTTAATTTCACAGTCATTTTTGGCTGATTATATTCTTTATTGTTTTTTCAGATGACTTACCACTATTTTTTCTATTACCATGTATAAAATCTCTATTTGGAATAGTCTTGGTTCTACCATCGTCTTGATCACTTCTGCTGTATTCTTATTAATATACTGAAATGGTGTTCCATTTTTAGAAATCTTTAAAAAATCCTTTGTTTACCTGTGAAAGATGAGTTTAATTTATACAAAATGATATGATCCATTAATCTCCTTCCTGATATGTGGAAATTGAGTAAGTGTAACCATTAATATCACTAAATACCACGCTTCCTCCTTAAACTCAGGCTATCTCTAGTAAGGCATATGAGCCATGGCAGTCTGGCAAATATACTGATTGAGAGTACTTACATCATATCTTGTATCAAATGTTAAGAAAGTTGAAAATCATTTTACTTTATAGAAATTATCTCAAGAGATATCACTACCTGCTCCCCATACCTCACTTGATCATAAAAACTTTCCTCTTCCAGGATCAGACTGGAGTGACATTACAATTTGAAGAAAATTCACCACGAAGAGCTCCTAACAAACAGCTCAGATGTGTCATTTCTTTTATTGAATGCCTTCAGAGCATCCTCTTTGTGGAACATAATGATATTGCAAACTTAGAGCAAAAATTCAAGATATTCTCTGCAGTTTAGCTCTCTGATCCTAAAGAATGAGAAACAATTCCCTACTAAACATCTTCTTTGAGGAGCATCTGGGTGGCTCAGTCAGTTGATCATCTGACTCTTGATTTTCCCTCAGTTCATGATCACAGGGTGGTGAGATCAATCCCACATTGGGCTCTGCACTCAGTGGGGAGTCTGTTTGAAATTCTTTCCCTCTCCCTTTGCCCTTTCCGCAACTGATTCTCTTTCACTCTTTTAAAAATAGATAAATAAATCTTTTTAAAAATCTGCTTTGAAATGCAATACTTTTTAATGCAAGTACATTAAGCATTCCCATCTTTAAAAAATAGTTCATCCCATATTTCTCTGGATGACACAAACTGTTTTAAAAATGTCATATGACTTGGGGCGCCTGGGTGGCTCAGTTGGTTAAGCGACTGCCTTCGGCTCAGGTCATGATCCTGGAGACCCAGGATTGAGTCCCATATCGGGCTCTCTGCTCAGCAGGAAGCCTGCTTCTCCCTCTCTCACTCCCCCTGCTTCTGTTCCCTCTCTGGCTGTGTTTCTCTCTGTCAAATAAATAAAATCCTTTAAAAAAATAAAATAAAAAATAAAAATAAAAATGTCATATGACCAATTTACTAGAAGTAGAAACTTTAGGTATTCGATATCTAGTCATAGAAACTTAAGTGAAATTTAATACTACTCAGCAGAAATATGTGTCTATTAATAGGACTACTATAATAATGAAAACTGTTTTTTAAGCAATTCAAATCAAACCATGAACATCAGTAGCCTAAATCATTGTCACACTAGCCTACCTCATGTATATAAAAGTTCTCTTATGAGGGATTCATAAAGTCATAAAATTCTTGGCCTGATGTAAAAGAAGCTAGGCATGAAATCGTGTTTTATAAGAATCGGTTTTTCTGCCCTATTTGTGTCTCCCATAAAAAGCATTTATAACAATGTGAATCCTAAGCTATTAAAAATGTGGATTAAGGGTGCCTGGGTGGCTCAGAGAGTTGAGCCTCTGCCTTCAGCTCAGGTCATGATCTCAGGACCCTGGGATGGAGTTTCACATCAGACTGCTCAGCGGGGGAGCCTGCTTCCCCCTCTTTTTCTGCCTGTCTCTCTGCCTATTTGTGATCTCTGTCAAATAAATAATAAAATCTTTTAAAAAGTGTAGATTATATTTTTAGAAAGATGAATAAATATTTTATCAGCAAAGACAAATTATGCACTTTAGTCTGGAATCATATGTCATATTTGAGACATGCATTTAAGTGGTCATTACTTTGTCTATCTTTTTTATTTTTAAAATAGGTTAACATTTATAATCACTTTGCTGAGCATAACTAAAAATGGTCCTGGAATAATATTTAATATTAATCTTCAATATTATGTAAATGGAGAGTAGTGTGTGTGATCAAGACAGAGGTGCTCCTCAAAGAAGATGTTTAATGAGTGAGAACAGTTCTATAGCTGTCAACAAAAAAGTCTGCAAATCTTGGAAAAACAGAGAGACAAATAACGTTATCCTTCTTAAAAAATACTTTCTATTCATCAAAGTGCAGCCTCTGACCACACTCTAAGCTAGTAATAATAGCCCTTTCCTTTTGCCCCTAAATTCTTCCAATCAATTCTTCTTTGTTCATCCTTTAAAGTAACACTTTGCACTTAACATTAAGTTACCAGAAGGTTCTGTGAGTGCCAACCCACTGAAATCACCATCGTCCCAAAACCTCAGCAAGTAATATAGAACTCAAAATGGAATCAGCAGATAAATGACGAATGGCTAGAAAAGCATGTCTTTAAGGTATCATCTAGGCTGATTGCCGTAGGTTGAACTTTAAATTTCTAAAATATTAGTGGGAAGTTTAAAACCATAAAATTTCAAACCCATTATTTCTTTATAACATTATGGATCAAGTTAATAGCAGACTCATCATTTTAAAAATTCATCATTAATCCATACATTATAGTAATTGCTTTTTAATCTTTATGAAATTGAACACTTTACCTTTGACTCTATTGATTTATTAAATTTCCTTGAAAATGGTAAGACAGAATATTTTAGAAGGAAAACATATATTTAAAGAAACTATAGTTTTAGGTCAAAGAACTTAACAAAACTATGGAAATACTGCTTATAACATATTTGAGGAAAGATAAAATTCTCTTTTTATCATATCTCTAGTAGGTTCCTCATAAATTGTCATCTGAAACAAATGTTATCCTTGGTGCCATGTCAAATTAATATTAAAAGGAAAGGCAGTTTGTTCCCATAATTTCAAATCTGATTTATTTCTAAATCTGTAATCACATATTCCGAACATATTTGTGTATGTTGTGCTAGGAGTCCAATAAAAAACAAAACTGTGATTCAGAGAAATAAATCCTGTGCCTAGAAGTGTATTCCTGGTACACAGCCTGCAGAGACTGACATTCACTTTGTCCAGACCTCCAATTCCTTTGGAATAGTATATACCCACGCTCTTTACTCAGCCTTGACACTTATGGCAGAGAAAACCCACATTTATTAGAAGGGCACTGCTGAGATTAAATTTCTTTCTCTCCTATGTAAGAACATCTATCAGAATAAGGCAGAGGAAGTCACATTCTCTGCACCCTACCCACTCCCTGCCCCGACCTGTAATTTGTCTTATCTTTAGTTCCCCCCTTCTTTTAGTGTATTTCTCTGAGGACTTTTTTTCTTTTTTAATTCTACAGTACAAAATTGCATTTATTTCTGAAGATAATTAAACCTAAGTGGTTATCATAATTCTTTCTTTCAGATTCCTCCAAGCACAGAGAATTCCAAAACGGTGAGTCCTTATATTGCTTTTGTTTGCTTTTGTTTCTAAAACATCTCCTAAGATACAGGGATCCTATGGAACAGCTTTTACTTAGAAGGCTTATTTCTGTCTTTCCCCTGAAATGTTCAAAATATCCTCCCTCTATCAAATTTATGAGATACTGGTACAGGTTTTTGGGATTTTGCTTACTTAAATTTTGCTCACTTTCCATCAGGGTAAGTAAGAGTGTGCTATAGGTATTGGAGTGGTTGTAGTCATGTTGATAGCTCAGCCCAATAACCATACACTCTCATTGCCAGAAGTCACTCTTAAAAACTGAAGCTATGATGTTGTACCTCTTTACTTCTTTAACTATTACTGCTAATTCTTCATGCTAGAAATTTTGGTTTTTTAATTTTAATTTATCATTATATCCTAAGAATGTTTGACCCCATCAGCTAACCTAACAACTTATCAAAAGAACATGTCTAAAGGAATTTGGAAAAGAACACTTAGATTCCTTAAAATTCATTTTTCATTGCAGAATATACAATGTATAATGAGATAACCCTGTATTAAGTAAATTGATTGATAAAATTATTATTATTATTATTATTATTATCATTATTATTATTGAAAACTGAATCAAGCTTTCAGCTAGCCATATCACTTGACATAGTTCCTAATTTTTCTTTTCCTCCTTTTAAGTCTTTGTAAAATCAAACCAAACCAAACCAAAGCATTCATGTCACCTACTACCTTTGGCTTCAGTTAGCTTTATTCATCTGAAATAATGTTTAATTTATATATTTAGATTACTTCAAACACATTTAAAGTTAGCTTTCCCTATGAAAGTTCTAGGAATGATGTGTTTTCATTATTTTCAACATTTTAAAAAAACATCAGATTGCTTTGATTGAGTTACAAATTTATAAAATTGAAATTTAGTGTCTATTTCTTTCAAATATTATGTGACTTGTGCCCACTACTACACTAGGTGCCACAGATCCAAGGTTGAGACAAGAAGACAAGGATTTCTGCCGTCACATAATTTGATTTTACCAGGATGAAGGTGCTTAATCCCACTACAAAATGAATAAATGTGCAATTATTTTTAGTAAGAGATAAATTGTGTTATGAATATGATGGCAAGAGGGAACTTATTAGTGAAAAGAAGAAAATTTGTGCTTTAAAGAGCAAAAAGAGGTTAATGAGAGAAGATATAAAAATGGAGGAATAGAGCCGAAAGAGCAACGTGTACAAAGCAGGCCAGGCAAGAAAGGGGAGCACAGCACAACATAAGATGGGGAGATTGGAAAGTTCAAACTGTGTAGATCTTATAGACAGAGACAAATAACTTTAATTTTGTCACACAATTCATGGAAAGCCATTGAATTTTGTTTCATTTTAAAGATTTTATTTGTTTTTAAGTAATCTCTATGCCCAAGGTGGAGCTTAAGATCACAACCTTGAGATCAAGAGCCACGCACTGCACTGACTGAGCCAACTAGTCACATGAGCCATCGGAGGTTTTGTTTTGTTTTGTTTTGTCTTAAAGATTTTTTTTTTATTTATTTGACAGAAAGAGAGATCACAAATTGGCAGAGAGGCAGGCAGAGAAAGAGGGAGAAGCAGGCTCCCCACTGAGCAGAGACCCTGATGTGGGACTTGATCCCAGGACCCTGAGATCATACCCAAGCCAGAGGCAGAGGCTTAACCGTCTGAGCCACCCAGACCCCCTATTGGAGGGTTTTATGGAGGCAGATACCATGGTCATTTTGCTTTTTGGAATAACAGATGAGAAAAAAGTGTGTGTGTGTGTGTGTGTGTGTGTGTGTGTGTGTGTGTGTGTGTACTAGTTAGAAAGATATTACAAGAATACAAAGAGAAATTATGGTACATTGTACTAGATTACGGTAATTCGGAGTATGTAAAAAAATGTCCTATGTTTTTAACTTTATTCTGTCAAGGGCCTGATCAGAAATGTTTCATATTAGACTGTCTCTGTTACCTCTGCTGTTATGGCATGGAAGCAGTCATAGAAAAACATGTTATCAGGGGCGCCTGGGTGGCTCAGTTGGTTAACTGACTGCCTTCCGCTCAGGTCATGATCCCGGAGACCCGGGATGGAGTCCCACTTCGGGCTCCCTGCTCAGCGGGAAGCCTGCTTCTTCCTCTCTCACTCCCCCTGCTTGTGTTCCCTCTCTGGCTGTGTTTCTCTCTGTCAAATAAATTTTAAAAATCTTTTAAAAAAATTAAAAAAAATGTTATCAAATAAATATGGCTGTTCTGATAAAACTATTTTCCAAAAGCAGGTAGTGGGTCATACTTGGCCTACAGACTTCAATTTGTCAACCCCTATTCTGTTTATTTTAAAGATTTTATTTATTTGAGAAAGAGAGCCCATGCAAAGGTACACGAGTTGAGGGAGAAGCAGAGGAAGAGGGAGAAGAAGGCTCCCTGTCAAGTGCAGAGCCCCACATGGGGCTTGATCCCAAGACCCTGTAAACCCTGTTCTAGGATAAACAAATCATGTTTGAGAGACTTTTCTGTACTGTTCAAGGTTAAAGACTGCGTAACCTTCTCCCTCTGACCTTCTCCCTTATGCTCTCTCTCACTCACTCTCTCTCTCAAATAAATAAATAAAATCTTTTAAAAAGAGGGTGGAGCACCTAGGTGGCTCAGCTGGTTAAGCCACTGCCTTCAGCTGAGTTCAAGATCCTGGAGTCCAGGGATGGAGTCCCACATTGGGCTCCCAGCACCACAGGGAGTCTACTTCTCCCTCTGACGTCCTCCCCTCCCATGCTCTGTCTCACTCATTCTTTCTCTCTCAAGTAAGTAAATAAAATCTTGAAAAAAAAAAAAAAGACAGCCTAACCCATTAATATCACATTTCTTTGATAAAAAGGACATTAATTTTTTGTCAAATCTAATTTCTAATATAAAATAATTATGTGGAAAATAGCTAAATTATTTCTTCACAGTACTGGGGATATATGTTAAAACTTTCTTTATATGTCTCAACACATAAATATTTGATGTAAATAATGTTAAGCCAAATTCATGAGTTACAAATTTGAGGTTATAAAATCATTTAAACATGTGCACAGTGCACAGCTGGCATGTCAACATTTCTGCACATTCTCTAATTTTTATTACTAGACTTTATTGTATCTTTTTTTGTGGAAATGTAGGAGAGGAAACTGGTATGGACACAAAACTCAATGAGCCATTAAATAGGTGACAATAGTCATGATAGTCTCTCTGCATATTAATTAGCATAAATATACACATATTGAAATTATCACTTATCTTAGCCCAAAAAGAATATTTCCATAAAATCTAAGTCACAACCAAGATGGGAAATTATATTTTTGTTTATTAACAACTGCATTAAGTAGTTGAATAGCTAAATTCAATCTCAGGATCTGCTCTAAATAGATCTCTTGATTATTTATACTTTAATTTTTTTAAGTTTTATTTAGTTCCAGTTAGTTAACCTACAGTGTAATATTAGTTTCAGGTGTACAATATGGTGATTCAACACTTCCATACAACATGCAGTGCTCATTCACAGCAAGAGCCCTCCCTAACTCCCATCACCTATCTCACCCAATCCCCCTGCCTACCTTCCCTCCTATAACCATCAGCTTGTTTTTATAGGTAAGAGTCTGTTTCTTGGTTTGCCTCTCTTCTTTTTGTTTTCTCCCCTTTGCTTGTTTGCTTTGTTTCTTAAACTCCACATATGAATGAAATCCATTGGTATTTGTCTTTCACTTACTGTCTTACTTCATTTAACATTTTACTCTCTAGCTTCATCCATGTCATTGCAAATGACAAGGTTTCGCTCTTTTTTATGGCTAATATTCTATTGTACACATATGCTACCTCTTCTTTATTCCTTCATCAGTGGACACTTGGACTGTTTCCATAATTTGGCTATTGTAGAAAATGTTCCTATAAACATCAGGGTGCATATATCCCTTTGCATTAGTACTTTTGTATTTGGGAAAATCCTGAATAGTGCAATTGCTGGATCATAGACTAGTTCTATTTTTAACTTTTTGAGAAGCCTCCATACCACAGTGGATACACCAGTTTGCATTCCCACCAATCCCAACAGTGCAGAAGAGGATTCCTTTTTCTTCACATCCTTGCCAACACCTGTTGCTTCTTGTGTTGTTGATTTTAACCATTCTGACAGGTGCAAGCTGATATCTCATTGTAGTTTTGATTTTTATTTCCCTTATGATCGTGATGTTGAGCATTTTTTCATGCATCTGTTTGCCATCTATATATCTTCTTTGGAAAAATGTCTACCCATATTTCCTGCCCATTATTTAATTCAGTTATTTGTTTTTTTCATTATTGAGTTTTATAAGTTCTTTATATATTTTGGATACCAACCCTTTATTATATATGTCATTTGCAAATATCTTCTCCCATTCCATGGCATGTCTTTTATCTTTGTTGATTATTTCATTTGCTGTGCAGATTTTTATTTTGATGAAGTTCTAATAGTTGGTTTATTTTTGCTTTTGCTTATCTTGCCATGGGAGACCTATTTAGAAAGAAGCTGCTATGGATGATGTCAAGGTGGTTACTGCTGTCTGTATTATCCTCAGGGATTGTGATATTTTCAGTTCTCACCTTTAGGTTTTTAATCCATTTTTATTTTTGTGTTTGGTGTAAGAAAGTGATCCAGTTTCACAACATGCTGCTGTCCAGTCTTTCCAACACCATTTGTTGAAGAGACTGTCTTTTCCTATTGAATATCCTTTCCTGCTTTGTCAAAGTTAGTTGACCATAAACTTTAGGGTCTGTTTCTGCCTTCGGATCAGGTCATGAACCCAGGGTTCTGGGATTGAGCCCCACATCAGATCCCTGCTCAGCAGGGAGCCTGCTTCTCCCTCTCCCTCTTCTGCTCCCCCTGCTTGTGTTCCCTTTCTCTCTCTCTCTTTCTCTCTCTCTCTTGTCAAATAAATAGATAAAATCTTTTTAAAAAAGAACTAACATAACATACATAAATGAATAGCATCTAAATCAGAAAAAAATGTAAAAAAATAAAAAGAAATTTGTTCACTTTTGTAGTACATAATTATCTGTTAATTTTCTTAATCTTAGTGTAGAGGGTTTGGTGATTATTTTACAGGCTTAGTGTCATAACTCTACACATCTTTCATGGCTTACAAGTATTTCAGACAGAAAAGGAAAAGGAACTTAACTCATGACAGTATTTGAGGTTTCTGTGGTCTGAATTTTCATTAGTTGCATGATCTGTTTTCTGAATTTTCATTAGTTACATGGTCTTAATTACATGATCTGTCTCTGGCTTTGATTCGTAATGGGTCCTTTTAGGAAAGAAGCAACTTCTATTTTTCCACTTTTAAAGGAATAGTCATGGACATTGTAGGTTGACAATTTGTTTCTATATCTGTTCTGCTACAGATAGGAACCAGATGAAAATGAATTCTGTAGATATTCATGGACCACCCACTAAACAAACTTGGATATAAAAATCAATATGGGCCCAACCAGAGGAAAATAATTGTCTTTCCCTGCCTGACTGACTTTTCTCCTGAATGTGCCAGACTTCCACAGAGCTCTGTCATTCTGGGGCTTATTACAAGTGAATTTAAGTTTTTTGTGTGTGTTCTGACAATTATCCAGTTTGAATCATAACAAATATACTTCCCTGCCTTTTTTTTTTTAATTTGTAGACTTTGATCAGTAAGGATATGCTAGCTATCTCATTATTAGAAAATGATGCAATGTAGTTTCCACCAGCAAACACAATTTGTCAATTGCATTTGTTATTGTTTCCTATGAAAAATAACTTCTGGTTACTGTGGATTAATGTAAAAACCACACACCATGTCCAAGTAGCTTGGGAAATGAAACATGTCAGCACACTATATTCAATGAGTGTTTAAAAAATAATAAATAAGCCAAATTATTCTGCAGTGTCATGACATATGGGCATGGTTTTGGGGAGCAAAACATATTGCTTCATAGCATTCAGAAAGATCTAATAAATTCAGAGAGATCTAATGAATTAAGAATCATATATTCAACTTTAAACAAACGTATCTGTTGCTATGATAGAAGTTGCCAATTGGCTAACTTATACAGATAAATTATAATTTAGAAATCTGGTTTTTATGTTTCAATTCTTGAATTTGTTGTTTCTTTTTTTTTTTTTTTATGTTTCAGTTCCTGAATCTAATAGAAGAAAATTAAAAGTCCAAAAGAGAGAAAAATTTAAATTTGGATTTTAGTTATAAACACTAATGTTTTTATACTTGAAAGAACCTAGAAATTTAAGTCATTAAGTCTCACTACAAAAGGTAGTTGAAAAGAAAGAATATAAAATATAAATTATTAATATAATTATAAAAATGATAACATATAAGTTGCATTACTTTCCTGAATATGTTTCTTTTGGTGATGTTATACCCTTTTCAGATTTTAATGTGTTTTATTTTTTGCAATTGGAAACAAACAGCATGTGTAGCTTGAAATTTTGGAGATTGGAGAGCTTTTCATCTGAATTTTTGCATCAAGACATGATCATGTTTCCTAACTTCTTTTAAATTTACAATCTTCAAAAACATTAACCTCAATTTTTCAAGGAAGTATGAACATAGTTCATAATTATAGACACATGTTTATCTTATTATTTACTGAAAGGTAAATTAGAGAATTGCAATGTTAAGTCTGTGAAATCCCATTCTTTAGAAATAGACTTTGGGAGACCTGGGTGGCTCAGTCCTTAAGGGTCTGCCTTAATTAAGCTCAAGTCATGTTCCTGGGGTCCCAGAATCGAGCCCCGCATGGGGCTCCCTGCTTGTTGGGAAACCTGCTTCTCCCTCTCTCACTATCCCTTCTTGTGTTCTCTCTCTTGCTGTGTTTCTCTCTGTCAATAAATAAATACAATCTTTGGACCCAGAAACAAACTGAGAGTCTTGAAGGGGAGTGGGGGAGGGGATGGGAGAGCCTGATGGTGGGTGCTGAGGGCACGTATTGCATGGAGCACTGGGTATGGGGCATAAACAATCTTCAAAAAAAAGAAATGAACTTTACTCTTAACCAGGTTAGACTTCTTATTTTTTATTATTTCTTAGAAAACTGAAAGTCAATAATAATTAAAAATCACACTGAAGTATAATCTAAATGTGCATATACATTGAAGGACTATGTTTTCCTCACAAACTTAATGGAATTTAGGTAGCTCATATAACCAAATACAGAACTAGAATGAATAATTTGTTATTAAAATAAAAACCATTGTCAAACATAGTTGGAATTTATTATCTGTGTTATTACTTATGAATAATCAATTACAAAACATTGTAACCTCTAGGGAATGGTCAGATACTCAAACACCAGAAAATGTTCTGTGTATGTTTTCGAGCCAGAAATAACTTAGCATCTCAGAAAATAGATGAGTATTAGGCTCAAAAGGTAGCACCATAAGTAAGTATACACTGCTTATATATAAGAATAGATATTTAAAAAGTAAAATCATGGAGAGGAAATAATGTAAGTTTTTACATTTAGTTGTCATCTATTTATTGCCTGTAAGAGTGATATTTTTAAAAAACCTAAAAGTTTTGTGAATAAAAATTTTAATCTATTTAGTGATCTGTATAGATGTATAAATGATCCTTTCTCTGTCACTACTAAATATTAATATCACTCTTTAGATATAGTTTTTCTCTTTTCACGTTGATTCTAACATGGTATTTTTCTCTCTTCTAACATGGAGAAAATTCTCATATGTTTTTGTGACCTTTAGTCGTTGTCTTCTTTTTTTTTTAAAGATTTTATTTATTCATTTGACAGAGAGAAACATAGCTAGAGAGGGAACACAAGCAGGGGGAGAAAGAGAGGGAGAAGCAGGTCTTCGGTGGAACAGGGAGCCTGATGCGGGGCTTGATCCCAGGACTCAGGGATTATGACCTGAGCCGAAGGCAGATGCTTAAGGACTGAGCCACTCAGGCGCCCCTGACCTTTAGTCTTCTTAAGCTGTTTTAGGTTTCTTTGTATTTTAGTTAACTATCATAGTATTTTAAATAGCATGAAAAATATTGGCTCTTTGGTGGAAACTATGATACATAAGGAATGATGGAGTAAACCAATTGTGATGTGTCAGTCGCTGTGTTAATTACTTTGGTGATTCATCAAATTACTAAATATGTACATAATTATGTGTACACATCTGTATATGTGTAGTAAATAACTATAGGTTTCTTATTCAATGATACTCTAATTTATTATGAATAAATTTGACCCATAATCACTGAATGCTTCCAGTTATAAATCTCTTTGTCTTGCATATATCACTTAATTATAACAACAATCTTGTAAAGACACTTATTGCTCTGCTTATTTCACTCTTGCAGAAACTGAGACCTAGCACACTTCAGCCAGCTAACAAAGGTCACAGAGCTAGAAAGGAGTGGAGACTGTACTAATCTTAGGTCCACTGGCTCCTAACTTAGTTCTCCCTTTGTAACAGTGTACTACTTAGAGTTTGTTTGTTTTGTTTTGTTTTTTTCCTCCTTAGCAACAGTGCCAGTGCCCTTTGTAACTCTTACCTGCATTGAATAACAAAAATTCTCTCCACACTTGTTATTGTCATCCTTACATATTACTTCCACTAGGTTTTATACATTTTATGAACCAGGTCAACATCTTTCTATTTATAAATTCTCTAGAGACTTGTTAATGCTATCCTCATTTCCACTCATTTTATATTCCAACCACCTCATCGGGAATCCAATAGCACTTGTCTTCTCAGTGGTGTCAAAAGTTGTCTAGCCTGCAGCATCCTCTATAAAAAAGAGTACTCTTCTATATCTACAACTCATCAATAACCTAATAGGCTATGAATCTCTTCAACTACATTTAACTTCCTTATCAATTACACTTATGTGTATACAGTTATATAAATGATATTAATTTTATACATATGACAGCATTAATACATATGCATACACAATACATTTCTGTACTTTTTAAGTGGGAGTCTCTTCTAATATTTTACAACAATACAGTAGTATTCAAACAACTTCATTTACTCTATTGGACTGAGCTGCAAAATATATAATTCCCCACACCTACATTTTATATTTTTGAAACAGAACGAGTTGTTATGTGGATCCGTTTTGTATTTTGTAAATAAGCTCTCATGTTTGTGTGATTACATCTATTTTTTGCTCAGTCTAACGGGACCTCACACAGTTTAATGAATCCTGTTGTAAATATTAGAGAATGTTATCTGGTGTTGACGGATCTGAAGTCTTCATGAAATTGTATCTACTGAAAAAGAACAGATAAGACAGGTTGTCTGAAATTATACCTGGAACATGCAAATGATGGGCTTTTTATATGATAAGGAGGGCAATATCACTCCAGACCAATGACACCACGTCAGAGAAGCTGTAAAGCAATGAATCCAATCTCTTGCTACCAAAATAAGATCTATGCAGGAAAATTAATAAGTAAATGCCTTCCTTTCATCATGATGGCATTTGGGAGTTTTAGAGCTCTGTAGCCCATTAGTCAGTTTAGTTAATGACTCTGCTTATCCTCTTAATCATGTGCAAAACATTGACTGAGCTTCATTTAGTTCAAAGTGCCTTTCAGAAGCCTGAACTGAATCCGAGTTGTGGAGAATCCTACCTTCTCAGAGTATAAAACATATTTAGTTCACATCCCTTAGGATGTATGACATCTTTAGAAAATTTGAAGTGTTTCTAAGTACAGAAAATGAAAATCTAGATAAGGTCCAAATAGGTCACGGTTTCAATGTCTAGCTATTTCCACAACCATGGCTTATTTAATGCTGGAAGCGTCCATTACATTCACAGCAAATTCAAATCATAAGAAAGCAAACAGAGTACATACAATTTTAATTGAAACCTTTTCCTTCATATAATATTTGAATCTATATAAATCTATATGCTTTGAAAAAATACTTTAAACGTCATGAAGATACATTGCTGAGTGAAGAGTTAGATTGTTTTTTAATAGCATGGGAGATATTCAAACTATTCCCCACCCTCAATTAGGTGACAATAGATTGACGCTGTGTGAGATCAGGGAACTTCAGTTTATTACACTCAAGTGAAACCCTATATATATTTTATATATAAATTATATATTATATTTATTTTATATATATATATTTATATATAAATTTTATATATAAATTTTATATAAATTCTATATATACTTTATATATAAAATAATATATATTTTAAAGTGTTTATTCATCATAAAGTTGAGAAAACCTAATGGTGATCAAGAAGAATAAGGGCGCCTGGGTAGCTCAGTGGGTTGAAGCCTCTGCCTTTGGCTCAGGTCATGACCTCAGGGTCCTGGAATCAAAGCCCACATCTGGCTCTCTGCTCAGCGGGAAGCCTGCTTCCTCCTCTCTCTCTGCCTGCCTCTCTGCCTACTTTTGATCTCTCTCTCTCTATCAAACAAATAAATAAAATCTTTAAAAAAAAGAATTCTGAATAAGAATTTGAAACCTATAGATTTTAGAAAGGTAATTAGGTACAATTGTATAGAATTCTTTGATCATTGATTGCCAGCTAAATAAAATACCATGGTGAGCATTCCATAGTGTATATAAATATCAAATCATTATGTTGCACATCTGAAGCTAATGTAATATTGTATGTTGACTATATCTCAATTAAAAATAAGTAACAAAATAAATAAAATAACATAATAAAACTTCCATGACTCAAAAATATAGGTAATATTTTTTTCCATCTTCTTTCTTTCCTTCCCTTCTTTCCATTCATCTTTCTTCCCTTGCTACCCCTTAACTCCTACAACAGCCCAAATATTTCTAATGAGTATCCTCTTATGGAATGTATATTGTTGCACATGCTCATTTTAATTTATATGAATCTTCCTAGATTATACATATCATTCCCTTTCATAATTTTATTTTATTTTTTATTAACATATAATGTATTATTTGTTTCAGGGGCATAATTTTATTTTCACTCAGCATCATCATGGTTACAAAATGTGTATATCTATGTCTAGATCAGATTTATTGCTTATAACTGAAGGATAGAACTCTATGATGTTCATCTTCCACCTACTTTCTTAGTTAGGCTAACAACCTGATATCACAAGAAATACAGGGGAAAATATCCTCATTTGATCTATGTATATGAGATTTCTTTCCCCAGTAATATTCAGTAATGGCACTGCAAAGTGATAAGACATAAGTATCAAAATTTTGGCATGTTAAAAGAGTTCTTCCCAGGAAGGCTATGCTGGCTTATATTCACACGGCGGGGGTATACAAAGTCTCACACCCCAATGTTTATGGAACCCTTGGCAATATCATGCTTTCTGATTTATGTTTATCTGACATGTGAAAAGTGGTATTTTACAGATCTTTTAAGCGCCATTCTCTGCTCAGTAATGATTTTCAGCTTCTCTGAATATTCATATTAACTTTCTTGGTTCTTTCTTTTGTAGATGTTTCCTACAGTATATATTTATTATTATTTTTTTAAATGAGAATTCTTATCTTCTCCTGTTTGTTGATTTACAGGAATTCCTCTACAAAATAGTTTGGCAAACTTGTTTCTGTAAAGGATCAGATAATAAATACTTGAATCTTGTGAAGTATACAAGGTTGTCTTAAATATTTAACTTTGTTATAACACCATGAAAGCTGTCATAGGCAATACAAAAGCAAATGAGTGTGGTTGTGTTGCCATAAAATTCTGTTTACAATATGTCATTAGCCAGATTTGACCCACAGGCTCTAGCTTGCTGAAACATAATGCACATAAAGAAAAGTCACTGAGGGGCACCTGGATGGCTCAGTTGGTTAAGCGACTGCCCTCAGCTCAGGTCATGATCCCGGAGACCCAGGATCGAGTCCCACATCGGGCTCCCTGCTCGGCAGGAAGTCTGCTTCTCCCTCCCTCACTCCCCCTGCTTGTATTTCCTCTCTGGCTGTGTTTCTCTTTGTCAAATAAATAAAATCTTAAAAAAACAAAAAAGTCACTGAGAACAATGTCAGGAATAGTGAGAGAGAAAAAAATAGTGAGATAAGCACAAAAATCATTAGAAAGTGACAGAGAAAAACCAGAAGTTTAATCATGGAGTTATGAAAGTTAAAATTATAAGATTGATAGAGACGAATTTAGGAGAATATCTTTGTGATCCAATGCATAGAAATCATAATGCAAACAAAGAAAGTAGTCAGCAAACAAAAACCCTGATGAATTCAGACATTTTGTTCAAAGAACAATATTGTAGAAAATTAAAATACTAAGAATTTAATAGGTAAAGATAATTATAGTGAATATAATTAACAAGAGACTAATATCTAGAACAACAATTCAACTGATAATGTCTTAAATATAATTCACTTTTTACAAAAACAAAAAAGAAGGAAAAGTTGGAGAGTAGTCAATTATATGTCTTTGGACAGTTTTAAAATACCTTTTTTTCCTGGAAAGTGAATTCAAAATTGTCAGGAGTAAAGACTGAAACAGAAAAGATCCAGATTGAAACAAATCATACTCCTCAATTTCTGATACTTTTATCTTCAAGGGAAAAAGAAATATATGTATATTTAATTCTGACACATTAAGTCTATCAAAGGCCATGATTTAATAGTGATGCCCACAAAAACAAGTTACCATGAGGCAATTGGAGTGCAGTTGAAATAACAGAATGATGAAGATAATAACATGTTGAATTTATTTTTAATTTCAATAAAATATGTATTTATAAAAACTTTATTATTTTGTTTTTCATTGAGTGTGAGGATATATGTATGTGAGAATATAAATGAGTATATATGTATAATATATGTATGTGTGAAATATTTTAAATATATGCATATGCATTTATTTATGTGTATGCTAATAAGAAAGAATAAGAAAAACAACTATTAGGGAATCAAATATAGAGGTAAATAGCAGCTGTAACCAGTGTGCTCCAAGATGATGTATTAGTTATAAATCCCAAAGGGAAGAGTTAGCAGTGCAGTCATTATCCCTTGAAATAAAATTTCTAGATGACTGGACTACTTTTAGAGAGATACTGTTAAAATACACATAAGTTTCCAATTATAAAAATGTAACAATATAAATAGGTCAATAAATCGCAATGACAGAACAATAGGTTAGGTACTTCTGGTCTCATGAAATTCAGAGAAGATATCCTTTCCGAGGAATCTACCAATACTAAAAATAATAATAATAAATTATAAATAATAAATAATAAAATCTATATGAAAGTAGAGAACTTAAAACATCAGTTATAAAACAAATAAAACTTTTTATAAAAGGAAATGAAACTCCACTTTAAAATATCTTTGATAGCAAAAATAAATATTATGACCCAACCAAGAAACAACTAGCAAAAACCTAGTTCCTGACACTTCAGCCAGTCTGAGACTATTTTTCTCCCTTCGTTTCTCCCTTCCTTCCTCCCTTTTCCTCCCTCTCTTTTCTCTCTCTCCCTTCCTCTATCCCTCCCTCCCTTTCACTTTCCATTCCCTCCTTCCTTCCCTCTGTCCATTATCCCTCTCTTTCTCTTTCTTCCTTCCTTCCACCCGTCCTTCCTTTCTTCTCTCCTCCCTTTTGCTTTTAGGTTTGATTTAAATACTCAGCTCTTATCAAAATGCAAAATTTTTGTCTGGTAAATATCCTTGAAATTTAAAAGGTAACCCTGACAAGTGTAAAAATAAAGAAAAGAATAAAAAGGATTAATGAGGAAATGTATTTATTTATTTTATTTTATTTTTTTAAAGATTTTTATTTATTTGACAGAGAGAAACACAGCCAGAGAGGGAACACAAGCAAGGGGAGTGAGAGAGGGAGAAGCAGTCTTCCTGCCGAGCAGGGAGCCCGATGTGGGACTCGATCCCGGGTCTCCGGGATCATGACCTGAGCCGAAGGCAGTTGCCCAATCAACTGAGCCACCCAGGCTCCCCGGAAATGTATTTAAATATGTGTAATAAGACTTTGCCATCCATTTTACTATGTTTGTACTTTTTTAAAACTTATGCAATTTTGTATACTTTGTATATTGAATACATAAAAATCTGATATTTACACATACGAATTGTGGTTTTGTATTTTAGAAACAATTACTTAAATTTTACAGCATTCTAAATATTTGTGAATATGATTAGTTAAATCTATATTCCAAACTCTGAGTAAACACTGTAACAATTTAGAGAAAGTGTTAATATTTAAACCATCGTAAAAAAATTAATTTATTAAATTAATAATGGTGCTGTTTGAAAGGTATGAATAATATCAAGTATCTGTCTCTGAATCCAGCAAATGTTAGTGAATTTTTAGAAATATGAAATCTCCCCATATCTCAAATTCAAGCACCCTAGACTCTCTCCATCTATGATCTTTTCAGGTAATTTATTCTAGAAACTACACTGCAGTAATTCTTCATCCTAGATGGAGCTCCAGCCATTTGATACTAGCAGTTTTTCTTTGCCCATAATCCTTAAGTCCTCAATTTCTTCCTTATCTAGATTTGATGCCATGGCACATCATTAATAATCTTCATCTCTCTTATGACACCCTTCTGCCACACTAGACTATAAAATTGCCCCATTCGCAAACTCAGTGCTTCACTTATCCTGTGTTCACAGAAACAGCTAAAGCTGGATGGAGCGGGATGCATCCTGCAGTGAGTTCCTGAACTTTATACAACACGTTTCATATCATTCCCAAACTGTTCACACTTGATATATTTGCCAAGTTGATTTCATCTCTCAATTTTAAAAATAGAAGTTTTACATATTTTCTTGTCTTCCTAACATTTCTATACCCCTCTGCTTCCTTATCCTACAGAGGTTTTTAAATCTGTCACTCATGGCTTCTGGGATCTGTGGAGGAAACTCAGGTTTTCATAAACTTGACTGAGAAAATAAAATAGAAAATGTTGACTAGGATCTAACTGAAACTTAACTTTCCCTTTAACTGTAAATATAGACAACAAACCACTGTTGTTTTAACAAAGTCTTTGTCATCAATAGAAAATGCATATGTTTAATGTCATATTATAGTTGTTACAGCAAACATCTTGAATTATGTATATCTTTATCACTACTTCCAAGTAATTTAGCTTTAAAATCTGCTCAGCTCTGTAACTTAAAACACATTAATTTTAAAAAATGCATGCATTATTATGTAAAATCAGTCCCTATTATGTAAAATCAGTCCCTATTGGAAACTATTCAGTAGTTTTTCATTATAACTGGTTTTCTTTGTAATCTTATGTATTTTATTTTATGAATTTGTGAGAAGGCATCTACCAGAATAATAAAGGATCCATCATACACACACACACACACACACACACACACACACAATTAGGATTTTTGACTGGTGACCTTAATTCACAGAGGCACAGAAAACAGAAGTGAGTTATTTCATCTTTACCCTCAGAATTTATTCATCTATGTGATCCTGTGTCCTTATTTTCCACTTTATGTCCAGTTAAAATGATGACTCTATACTAGCAACTAAGGTCAAACATTTCATTTATGCATGGTATTCTCTTCTCTCGCCTATGTAAGAAATTTGTCCTTGAGTGGATAACTCTTTTTCTGCATCAACTTCTTCCTCCTTACAAGCTGATAGAAATGCATCAACAATGAAAAAGTCTTTCATATCTTTTGTATTAGAAATTAATAAATATTCCTCAATAAATATGCCAATGATCCTTGTATATGCTTAAACTCCTTCAATTTTTGCAAGGCACTTACTTCCAGATATCATGTATTGTTTTTGCCTAAGGCCTGTGTTCCTCACTAGAATACAATCCTTGAGGACAGCCTTTGTGTCTGTTTTATTCACCACGATCTTTGAGCCTCCATCATGGTGGGAACTCAATAAATATTCAGATAGAGGATTTACTATAAAAAGGAACCTGCAATAATAGGCAGAAAAGTCATATTTTCCCAGGATAGGATATGTTCAGTGATTATAGACTTGAAACCACAGTAACATTGGATATTACTTACTAAGAATGTCTAGGATCTAGAATATATTTGCAAGAAAATTTCTATTTTCATGAGAATGGGACATTGTTAAAGGGTTCAATATTAGTCTCCAGAAAAGGAGAGACAAAGAATGGTTGATGATCAAATATAGAGGCTGGAATACCATGTGTAGCCCAGTTGCTAAATGATGCTGTAACACTCCATAACAGGGCCAGTTTTGTGATCATGAGCATGTGGCTTATGAAATCTGCAGTGCTTTGGGCTTAAAGGGGTCTCAGGTTTGGTTTATGCTCTCTTCTGTTACTTGAAATCCGAATAAATTTTGAACAAGGGTCCTTGCATTTCATTTTGATCTTCAAGTTAATGTAGCCAGTCCTGCTTACAAATAGGAAATTGCATATTTAAATTATGCAATCTTTGATTAGCCAGAGAGATAGAATACAATAATTATTCTTACTTTGAATTTGTATTACACATATGCTAGGTGTTAGATTCCTCTAGTATGTCCAAGTTTTGTTTTTGCAGTAAGCTGTTGCAAGATTTAATTTTGTACAAAATTGGTGAATTTGTCAAATAATAAGATTATTACTTAAAATAGATCTGTTGATTCAGATCTTTTATATGCCAATGTCAGAATTTTATTTAAGAATACAATTAATTTTAGTTTCACTACAGAGGTTAAAGGTGTAAGATTTCTTTTTAAATAGAATTATTCAAAACATTCAATGAACTTACTAAACAAATTTATAAGTAAATTTTTTCTTTCAGAGATAATATGCTTATTCATTGAGTGGATTAATT